>CM055895.1:53680463-53817963 GCA_029582155.1 Panopea generosa
TGACCATCATAAAACAATTTAATCTTTAAAGCTGAAGTACACTACATTGATATGCATATACCGTCTAAACTCAACAAAGTGTGGCCCTGTTCACCTATTGCCAATTGATGGTTTCCTAGGTCTTGAACATTTTGCATGTGAATGGTTTTAATTAAATTCTTGCAAGAAAATTTCTGAAATTTTTTGCCTAAAATGTCTAAATATCTTGCAAAGCGCAACTCTGAAGCAATTTGGACATTGAAAACAAGACTTGCACAAGCTGATACAAACGCAATGCTTGCTTACACCAAATATTCCACAAACCATTGATATAGTGGTTTTCTGAAACAAATATCTCTCTTTCAGTTGCATTATGTCTATAGTAAATTATGCATATGGCTTGGACTTTCCTTACAAAATCCAAAATGGCATGTCAGTTTTTAATAATCTGCCTAAAATGGTTCCCAGCAGTTTGCACATACATATAACAATGCTGCACCTGATTTACAATATTGGGGAAAATGGGATCCAGCACTTGAAACTTATTTTAGAAAAAAACAAGTTTTCAATTCAGTTTTGGTGGTAATTTCATTTTTGTTACATTTCACAATTCTGTTTGATACATTATTTACATTGATTAAGTTTGTACTCCCAGGGCCCATTTCACTAAAGTTTATAAGTTTACAAACTTCTAAGTGTCAAATTTTTACTGCACAAATGAAATGTTCCTAGGTGTCCTAATTTGTTTGTATGAAAATCTTAAGACTTACAAAGGTTAGTGAAATGGAACTCCCATTTCTACAAGTGAAGTTAAGTAAGTTTTCAGCTGCAACTGTGCTGGATCCATTTTATTGTAAATCACATACAGCACACTGGTTCAGTTTGTTTTCTCTGTTTGATGTTTTATTTGTCACGCAACACACTACAAAACTAATATCTGGCCATGCATTCACAGCTGTCCATGAACGCATACCTAAATCTGCCATGTATCATTGTCAACAATCTTGTATCTGACCATGCATCCTTGTCAACAATCTTATATCTGACCATGCATCCTTGTCAAACGCACAAACTGATATCTGACCATATGTCGACAAACACAAACTGATACCTTACAATGCAACATTGTCACCAAACACAAACTGATATCTTGCCATGCAACATTGTCAACAAACACAAACTGATATCTTACCATGCAACATTGTCAACAAACACAAACTGATATCTTGCCATGCAACATTGTCAACAAACACAAACTGATATCTTGCCAAACAACTTTGACAACAAACACAAACTGATATCTTGCCATGCAACATTGTCATTGTCAAACAAACCCAGGTAAATATATAATGATTAAGCCAACCACATATAGTAATGTTGCATTTATCACTAAATAGACAATAGTATTATGGTACAATATTAACCAATCGAAATAAGGTTGTAAATTGTAAGGTACTCTCTCTGTATATACATACTAAGTATTGTAGGAGATCAAATGAATGTACAAAAGTAATGGAGATAAGAATGACATACAGAAGAAAGGGAGATAAGAGCAAGATACAGAAGAAAGGGAGATAAGAGCAAGATATAGAAGAAAGGGAGAGATAAGAGCAAGATACAGAAGAAAGGGAGATAAGAGCGACATAAGAAAGGGAGATAAGAGCAACATACAGAAGAAAGGGTGTGATATAAAAGTATTACGACTTAAAAGCAGACGAGAATGAACAACAAAAGTAAGGGAGATAATTGTGAACATGAAAAACGGAAGTAATGGGGATGAGAGCAAAATACAAAAAAAGGGAGATAAGAGCAAAATACAGAAGAGTGAACGGAGATAATTGTGTGATACAGAAGAGAAAGGGTGAGACAGCTCCACAAATGGAAGAAGAAGTGAATGTTTACGTCGCTAAAGGTTATTATATATGGAAGAATTGCATGAAAAATTCTGTGAATTATTCTTTTTGAATTTAAATCATCGAATTTCAAGAAGACATTGAAATAGCAATTCTTTATGACATACGGTTATATGAGTATTTTAGTAGTTTTATCAATAAATGGTCATTTTGGGAGGTGTTCAATGAACCAAATAAGAAAGTAAGCATATGGTCCAGGTCTGACCTAAAGTTGGGTAAATTAGTTATCAGTAAAGCACAAAGAGATTCATTTAAATACTTGGAAAATGTTTAATTAACATTTCCAATTTCCTACATGGTGCATACTATCAGCATGGGGGTTATAGATTTAATACAAGCAAGTCTTATATATGATAGCATAACCACACATAACTAAATTATGATCAGTCAAATATTGAATTTTGGGAGTTCCTATGGTTTCAATTTAGCTCACCTGAGCCAAAGGCTCAAGTAGGTTCAGGTGAGTTATTCTCATCACTTTTCAGTCAGTCTTACTTTTGTCTGTTAATGATTTCTTCAAATGACCTCTCTGGAATTGCAAAAGGTTTTATGTGAAGCATTCTTACATGAAGTTCTCTAAAGTTCATTCAAATCATGACCCTGGGGTCAAATTAGTCTCACCCTAGGGGCTTATTTGTTGTTTTTTTTCTTCAAATTTTCAAAAATATACTTCTCTAATTTGCTAGTATGGAGCTTTGACATTTCGCATGTAGTGTCACATAATCATTTTCTCTAGGGTTTGTTCAAGCATTGACCCTAGGGTTCAAATTGGTGCTGTCCTACCATAAGAAAATTTCTTGTCAAGAACTGACCAGTCAATTTTGCTCTTATTAGATATAAATGATCCCCATGAGTAGAGGTTTCATGGTGACCAGGCAGGGGTTAGGGGCCAGTTTCTAATGAGGGTATTTACAGATTTTTAAGGTTTTTACATAGGAATGCTTTGGGAAAACAGGAGGAAATTTTCCTTTGTTTCATCTAGCCCTTCAATGAGCAATGGTCCTTTGCCATAATTGTCAAAAATTGCACTTATATACTCTAGCATCAGCATTTTTCATTGGATCTCCACCAAACATTCATAGTACATAATATAACATACAATCTCAGACAATTTCTACATGCATAATTTGATTATAATTTGATTTGGCACAGATGCTTGTACCCAGATGAGTGATTTAAATCCATTGTGACTCTCTTCTTTCATGGTTGATGGCATTGGTCACATTTAAGTGTCAAGTCATTTGAAGTCACACATGCCATTTCATTGGAGAATCATGGGAATCTAGACATTAAGCCCTAATGGAATCTCTTTTTTACCATCCACATTTTTGATGCTACAGTTATGTTATAAATAACCAAATGAAGTTGATAATGAGTTCAAAATGGTCGAGTCTTAGTCAATATAAAAAATTTAAAACTGATTTCAGTAAGGTAGATGAAAGAGAGAGTTCGCTAATTAATGGCCTAATTTCATCATTCATTTGCATGCTTACAACACATCAAACCCTGCTCCTCATATCATACAGAAATCTGTAGCATAATAGAAATCATATAAATTCTATTTTATTCACATTGAATATACATGCCTCATATGCAAGCAAGGTTTTCACCATGAAGAATAAGCAATTTTAATTTCAAAGTCGGTGCACCTTCAGCACTGCTGAACTGCAAACACCGTTTTTTATAAAGGTAAGTAATCGTAAAAGTAGAATTCGAAAATCTTGGTTTTGATCATATTATGGCATGCATATCACCTATATTCACCCCTCAGTAAACAGCAACCCTTTCTGCTCATTGATCAACTTGTCATACTGTTCTGTCTGGTGATGTGAATTTAAATGTACCATACTTTTAGTGGTATAGCACAGGTAATGGATTTCTTGAATTTTGCCATTTCATCTGCAGACGGTCATAGTGGCACACTTTTCCAGACAGTACAAGTTGGTCTAATCATTACCAAGCTCTCCTAATATACAGCTATAGATGCTAGAGCACACAGTGGTCATTCATTTTACAGTTTTTGCTGTATAGAAGCTTCACCTTTGCAATACATGGAAATAACAAATTTTTATTGCATTAAATTTTAAACTCAACTTGGCTTGATATACTAATTGCTAACACTGCTTTAGCTGGTTGAAGGAAAATAATCGTGATAATATTGGTGTTGAAAAACATGGGCACCATCATTTACACAGGCCACTATTGTTTCAGGCCAGTTTGAGACTTCGCTTGACAATTTGGAACGCTTGATACAAACTGACACAGTTAAAGTCGATGAAGCAATCATAGTAGAAACTGCGACTGTTGTTGAAAGTGGTGCACTTGTTGCACCATTGCCCCCTGTGGAATCTGTTTCCATTGAAGTTGGCTTAGGAGATGTTTATGATGTCAAAACTGTTGATGGTGAATTAGTCAGTGAAAAACATGTAGAACCATCAGACTTTGAACATTATGATAAACCAGATAAAAGTGCAGATGAGGATAAATCTGGTAGGAAATCAGGAAGTGGGAGTAGTTCAAGTTCAGATAGTGAGAGTAAATCTGATGAAGAAACGTATGAAAAAGATAGTAATGACACAAAAAAGCAATTAATTGAACAACTTACAAAAGAAAGAGATAGCTCTAGTAAAAGTTCTGATGATGAGGCGAAAGTTTGTGAAATACCAAAAATAGAAATTAATGAAAAAGAAAGTAGTAGTGGTTCTGAAGATGAGACAACAACAGAAATGAAGGTTGATATAGGAATTGAGGATTCCACAAAAGTTACAATAGATTCAGATAGTAGTAGTAGTAGTAGTTCAGAAGATGAGGAAAAGGTAAGTGACATTCCAAAACAGAAGTTTGAAATAGATATTCATGACTCCAAAAATGAACAGATGGAAGCAGTTGAAAAAGTTTCAGAAGGAAAGGATAATAGCAGAAGTAGTTCTGAAGATGAAGCAAAGGTCAGTAAAGTTCGAAAAAAAAAGTTTCAAATAGAAATTGACTCCCAAAATGAAAAAACGGATATAATTAAGACAGTTTCAGAAGGAAAGGATAGTAGCAGTAGTAGTTCTGAAGATGAAGGTAGACTCCATGAAATACCAGAGATGAAGGTTGAAGTTAAAGATGATACAAAAATTGAAAATGACTCAAAAGTTGAGAAAGATCTATTAGTGATGAATGTTTTTAAAGCAGAAAGAAAATCGAGTAGTGACAGTGGTAGCAGTAGTAGTTCAGATGATGAATATTTTGAGACTCTGGCTGAACCTGAAATTAAGAGTGAAACAGATGATACAGTGTCCCGTTATGTTGATACTCATTCAGAAACTAGAATTCTGTTGCCTATTGCAAAACCTGAAAATGACATTAAAACAGTTGTAAGTCCAGTAGCAGAACCAGAATTAGATGTAAAAATGGAATATGCCATTAGAATGGAGTCATCTGATATGTCCACTGACTTGACACCCCTTGACGAGTTTAAGGTTTTAGAATTAAAAGATTCGTCACCTGAGATATCTCCAAGAGGTCAATATGTGAGAATGTTTCCAGTACCTGGAATGTCTGACTTAGTAGCTGTTCCAGACAACACTGAAACAGCATCTGAGATTCATGTTGAAACAGATTATGTGTTATCAAAACCAAATGAACAGTTTGTTAGTGGGTTAAATTTGAAAGACACTGACAGAAAAGACAAAGGTGATAACACAGATAAACCAAAGAAGGAAATTAAACGCAAGCATGTTACATTTGCAGAAACTGTGAAAGATAATGAGAGACTGACAAGTGATAGTGAAAGTAGTGAGTCGGATAAATGTGACTCGATAAGTTCTGAAAGTAGTGATGATGAAACAGAAAATAAATATTGGTTTATCAGAGATGAAGCAAATGTTCTCGACAAAGACAAAGTATCCTCTTCATCCAGAAGCGACAGTGATGGTGAAGAAAAGTCTATGAAAGCAAAACAGAACAAAGATTTTGATGTTGATTACGATGCCATTGAAAGAGATGTTATTACCACTGATCTTGATGCAGACATAGGGGAGCCTGAAGGAAAGATGGAATCGCCAACATTTATGTCGGAACCAGTCACAATTCCCGATCCACAAACACCCAAATTAAGCTACCAAGAAAATCTTTTTAATCTTGACCCAAATGTTGAGTTTATAAGAAAGGTTCCAATTGAGGAGGCCAAAATTAAACTTGATATAGAAAACAAAGAAAAGGAAACTGATCTTGATGACGATTTTGAATATGAAATAGAAAAGAAAGATGGGTCTTCAACATCATCAAGTGACAGTGAAGATGGTGTCACTTCATATGATTTTGGAGTAGCAGAAGGAAGAGAAAAGGAGTCATCATCTGAATCTGACGAAAATTTAAAACAAAATGTTGGGAAGAAAGATAACTCTTCTACATCTTCCAGTGACAGTGAAGATGGGGTAACGTCATATGATTTAAGACTTGCCGAAAAATTAAATGATGAAAAATCATCTGTAACTGAGGATGAGAAAGACTTAGATGATAAGGTTCAGCCAAAACAAGTATATGTTGACACAATAATGGTTGAAACAGCGGTGCAACCGAAGGATTCTTTATCATCCAGTGACTCTGATAATGAAAAAGAATATGACATCAAGATTCAGCCAATGGAAACAGACGTTGATCCAATATCGGCTGCTGTACCAAAGGAAAATCAGATTGATATAAGAAAACACTCATCCTCTTCCTCCAGTGAATCAGATAATGAAAAAGAATCTGATATCAAGGTTCAGCCAAAAGAAACAGATGTTGATGCAATAACGGTGGAAATGATAGCTGTGCAGCCAAAGGATTCCTCATCATCCAGTGAATCTGATAATGAAAAAGACACTGATAACAAAGTTGAACCAAAAGAAACAGATGTTGATGCAATAATGGTCGAAACAGTAGTCGTGCAACGGAAGAATTCCTCGTCATCCAGTGAATCTGATAATGAAAAAGAGTCTGATAATATGATTCAGCCAAAAATAAAAGACGTTGATGCAATTATGGTGGAAACAGTAGTCGCGCAACGGAAGGATTCTTCATCATCCAGTGAATCTGATAATGAAAAAGACACTGATAACAAAGTTGAACCAAAAGAAACAGATGTTGATGCAATAATGGTCGAAACAGTAGTCGCGCAACGGAAGGATTCCTCATCATCCAGTGAATCTGATAATGAAAAAGACACTGATAACAAAGTTGAACCAAAAGAAACAGATGTTGATGCAATAATGGTCGAAACAGAAGTCGCGCAACGGAAGGATTCCTCATCATCCAGTGAATCTGATAATGAAAAAGACACTGATAACAAAGTTCAACCAAAAGAAACAGATGTTGATGCAATGTCTGCTGTACCAAAGGATAATCAGATTAAAAAAAGAAAACATTCATCGTCTTCATCATCATCCTCCAGTGAATCTGATAATGAAAAAGACACTACTGATAAGGTTCGGCAAAAACAGACAGATATTGATGCAATCACGATTGAAACAGAGGTCACTGAAACAAAAGATTCTTCATCATCCAGTGAATCTGATAATGAAAAAGACACTGATAACAAAGTTAAACCAAAAGAAACAGATGTTGATGCAATGTCTGCTGTACCAAAGGATAATCAGATTAAAAAAAGAAAACACTCATCCTCTTCATCATCATCCTCCAGTGAATCTGATAATGAAAAAGACACTACTGATAAGGTTCGGCAAAAAGAGACAGATATTGATGCAATCACGATTGAAACAGAGATCACTGAACCAAAAGATTCTTCATCATCCAGTGAATCTGATAATGAAAAAAACACTGATAACAAAGTTAAACCAAAAGAAACAGATATTGATGCAATAATGGTCCAAAAAGTAGTCGCACAACGGAAGGATTCCTCATCATCCAGTGAATCTGATAATGAAAAAGACTCTGATAACACAGTTCAACCAAAAGAAGCAGATGTTGATGCAATATCTGCTGTACCAAAGGATAATCATATCGAAAAAAGAAAATGCTCATCCTCTTCATCATCATCCTCCAATGAATCTGAAAATGAAAACGACACTACTGATAAGGTTCAGCCAAAAGAGACAGATAATGATGATAAAGTCTCTGATGATAAGGCAAATTTAAAAGATATTGATATTGATGTAAAAGGTATTGAAAAAGAAAAGGATGTTGTACTTAAAGAGACAGATGTAGATGCAGTTATGATTGAAACGATATCAGCTGTACCTAAGGAAAGTAAAATTGAAAAAAGAAAATACTCATACTCGTCGTCATCCTCTATCGAATCTGATATTGAACAAGATTCTACTGATAAGGTTCAGCCAAAAGAGACAGATATTGATGCAATCATGATTGAAACAGAAGTCATGAATCCAAAAAGTTACTCATCATCCAGTGAGTCTGACGATGAAAAATACTCTGATGATAAGGCAAAGTTAAAAGGTAATGATATTGATGTAAAATATTGAAAAAGAAAAGGATGTTGTACTGAAAGAGACAGATGTAGATGCAGTTATGATTGAAACAATATCAGCTTTACCTAAGGATAGTGAAATTGAAAAAAGGAAACCCACATCCTCAAGTGAATCTGATAATGAACAAGATTCTGCTGATAAGGTTCAGCCAAAAGAGACAGATATTGATGCAATCACAATTGAAACAGAAGTGATGAAACCAAGAGATTCCTCATCCAGTGAGTCTGATGAGAAAAAAATGAAAAGGCAAATTAAAAGATACTGACATTGATGTAAAACATATTGAAAAAGAAAAGGATGTTGTACTGAAAGAGACAGATGTAGATGTAATTATGATTGAAACAATATCAGCTGTACCTGAGGATAGTGAAATTGAAAAAAGGAAATTCCTATCCTCTTCATCGTCATCCTCAAGTGAATCTGATAATGAACAAGATTCTGCTGATAAGGTTAGCCAAAAGAGACAAATATTGATGCAATCATGATTGAAACAGAAGCGATGAAACCAAGAGATTCCTCATCATCCAGTGAGTCTGACGAGGAAAAAGATGAAAAGGCAAAATTAAAAGATACTGACATTGATGTAAAACATATTGAAAAAGAAAAGGATGGTGTACTGAAAGAGACAGACGTGGATGCAATTATGATTGAAACCATATCAGCTGTACCCAAGGATAGAGAAATTGAACAAAGGAAACACTCATCCTCTTCTTTATCATCATCCTCAAGTGAAACTGATAATGAACACGATTCTGCTGATAAGGTTTGGCCAAAAGAGACGGGTATTGATGCAATCACTATTGAAACAGGCATTGTGAAACCAAGAGATTCCTCATCATCAAGTGAATCTGATAATGAAAAAGATGAAAAGGCAAAATTAAAAGATACTGACATTGATGTAAAACATATTGAAAAAGAAAAGGATGTTGTACTGAAAGAGACAGATGTAGATGCAATTATGATTGAAACCATATCGGCTGTACCCAAGGATAGTGAAATTGAACAAAGAAAATGCTCATCCTCTTCTTCATCATCAACCAGTGAATCTGATAATGAACAAGATTCTGCTGATAAGGTTCGTCTGATAGAGACAGATATTGATGAAATCACGATTGAAACAGAGTCATGAAACCAAAAGATTCCTCATCTTCCAGTGAGTCTGATGATGAAAAATACTCTGATGATAAGGCAAAGTTAAAAGGTACTGATATTGATGTAAAACATATTGAAAAAGAAAAGGATGTTGTACTGAAAGAGATAGATGTTGATGTAGTTATGATTGACACGATATCTGCTGTTCCAAAAGATAGTAAAATTGAAAAAAGAAAACGCTCATTCTCTTCTTCTTCTTCTTCTTCATCATCATCAAGTGAATCTGGACAAGAAATATACATGGTTCAGCCAAAAGAGACAGATGTTGATGCCATAATGATTGAAACTGTAGTTATGCAACCAAAGGAGTCTTCATCATCCAGTGATTCGGATAAAGACGAAGACTCGAAAGATAAGGTTATACCAAAAGAAACAGAAGTTGATGCAATAATGGTTGAAAATAAAAGAAAGTGGCACTAAAGGAGACAGGTGTAGATGCAGTTCTTATTGAAACAATATCTACTCTACCAAAGGATGCTCAAATTGAAAAAAGAAAACACTCCTCATCTTCATCATCATCCAGTGAATCAGAAAATGAAATGAACCTGGGAGATAACATTCCACCAAAACACTCATCATCATCATCCTTCAGTGAATTAATAATGAAAAAGAATCCAAAGATATAGTAGAATTTAAAGGTACTGATCAGGATATTAAAGTTTTTGAAAATACGACAGTTCAGTCTACTGTGCTTTCACCATTAAATAAATCAAATACTGATGAAAAGTTACCTGTGGCTACACTCGGGCCAAAGGAAACAGATATTGATGCTATTGTGATTGAAACTGTAGTATCAACTAAAGAATTATCACCAGAAAACATTATTTCTGAAGAAAATAAACCATTTAATGCAGTAGAAAGATCAGAACAATTTGAAATAGTTGAAAGAAGTGTAGAAATAGAACATGGAGGGAGGAAAGAATCAGCATCTTCCAGTTCTAGTGATGATGATCAAATCAATGGTAAAGAAGGTTTAGATGAAAAGAATGAATGGAAAGAAAGAAAAGTTTCAAATTCTTCCTCCTCTTCATCTTCTGACAATGAAAGTGAAATCAAAACAGAGTCTCAACATCAGCCAACAGAAACTTACATAATGTCAGTTCAGCATAAACAAAAACAACAAGACACAGTCAAAGATGTTGAAGTTAACACTGGTGTTGGAAATGACAGTGAAATGACTGGTTTGACAAGTAAGATTATGACAGATACTCAAATTGAATATAAAACTGTTGATGTCGTTGAGAATATTCCAGAGATTGTTGCATATGATACTACACATACAAATGACGGTGATGAAATGGATATTATTGTTAAAGTTACAGGCCGTACCAGGAAAACATCTTCATCATCCTCATCTAGTGATTCAGAAAATGAAAAGGACTCGACAGATATGAAAACAGCAATAAGAGAAACTGATGTTGATGCAATTATGGCTAAAGAAAAGAAAGATTCTTCATCGTCACATTCAAATGAATCAGACAATGAAAGCAAATTTAATGATAAACACACAGCACATGTAGTAGAGAGATCAGAACAATTTGAGATTCTTGAACAGAAGGAATGTCTTGAAATAAAAGATGGGAAGAGAAAATACTCTTCATCATCATCCTCAAATTCAAATGATGGAAATCAAAAAATGGAAGAAAGCAAAGATCAGCAAAGAAGAGATTCCACCTCATCATCATCTTCAGAAAGTGAAAATGAGGAAAAGAAAGAAACATCATACCTGCATCATAAAACTGGCTTGGATACAGTTGAACATGAAAAGAAACAGCGAGAATTGAAAGCAATTAACATAGGAGAAATGTCTGGTCTTCCTGTTAAAGACAGAGTAGATACAGAAGTTGTAACTGAAACTATTGATGTTGTTGAGAGCATACCAGAGATGACTGAAACTGATATGAAATTTACAGAAGAAAACACTGAAATGGAAATACTACTTACACGGACCAAGGACGAGAATGTAAATATTGAAGCAGACAATGAAAAAGCAGACATTCCAGATAATGAAGTATTATGGTCTAGAAAATCATCAACATCAAGTTCTAGCTCATCAGATGATGATAAAGAATATGCCATGAATTTGGATCTTGAGAAAGAAACAAATAGGTTTGAATCTTTTGTTGTAAAAGAAGAACCAAAAATATTAGTGGAAAAAAATGTTAAAACAGATTTTGATACTCCAGCTTCTGTCCAACATACTGTCAGAAAAGAATCATCTTCGTCAATTTCATCTTTTGAAAGTGACACAGAAGAAAGAGATGAAAACAAAAAGTCAAACTCATCATCATCATCATCATCATCATCATCAGATGAAGGTGATGATAAAGACAGTAAACAAGTTGCACTTGAGACAGACATCGATTTTGTCCCAGCTGACACAATTCCTACCACTGATACTGATCTTGAAAAAAGAAAGAAAGATCCAATAGAAACTGACATTGATTCATATCCAGAATATCCTGCAGGTCCAATGGTTACAGATATAGATACAGTTGAACCAGAATTTGTCACAGAACAGTTTCACAGAACGTACCCTGTTGAAGCCCCAAATGTTGACCAAGGTGAAGACCACCCGCCTGAAGATGAAGACTACTGCCAGACAACATTGACTGTGATAAGGAGAGTGAAGGTGAAGCAGACCTACGGCAGCAACAAAACTGAAAGACAGTCCACTACTACTATAGAACAAAATGTTAAACCTGATGAACCAAAAATTGTAGATGTTACACATTTGGAAACTTTACCTTCAAAGAGGCCACGGTCATCATCTACAAGTTCTAGTGATGATGATCACCCCTCAAAGAAGAGGGAAATGGATGGCAAATATCATTATGGACGAGAAGTAACCCCGCCAAGTAGAGAATATGTAGTACTGGAAAGCGTACCACAAATTGACAAAACTAAAACAACAGCGGAAAGGTATATAAAAGAACAACAGTATGTTCCTCAAAAAAGGTCTTCAACATCCTCATCTGACTCCGATATGGAAGCTAAGATGTTCAATGTAGAAGAACCAACTGAAGGTATAATTCAAGTTTGCGGCATTGGTTTGCATCTTTGATAGTACTCAGTGCTTTTTTCTACTTTTTAAATTTAAAGTGCATCCACTCCTTCAGTGTAGAATTCTAATTGATTCCAAAACTTAAAAATAAGAATGAAATATTGCAGAAAATGAATTTAAATGTTTTGTAAACTCTGGAGGAGATATCACTTTAGATTGTTGCCTTTAGGCTAGGTGCTTATTCTGTTGACCTGGAAATCAGGTAGGTTTCTGCATAAACTGCCTCAGAGTTTTTAATTTGTAATGAAATACAAATACACAATATATTCTTAATTGGCTTTATCATTCACATCTTCAATATATTTGAAAATTAATAAAGATAAGAGTCAAATTATTATAATTTCCTTACAAATCTTTTTATTCTGAGATGCAGTTTGTGTTTTTTCTGCAATTCACACTTTTTCTCTACTTGAGGATTCACTTGCTACTCATTTATCTACTAACATTTTAATAGTTGGGTTGCTTGCAGTGGTACAATGTAACAGATATGTAGGGTGGTGTAACAGGGAAGGAAGTGACTGACTTGTTGGGTATATTGGAATGACTTGTGGGGTGTTGGAGTGATTGACTTGAGGTGTAGGGTGGTGGGAGATGAAGTTTAAAAGGGTGTGTGTGGTGTTTACTGATTTTAACATGTGAGAGGTATTGTGTCTTTTTTGTATCTGTTACTTTTTCTTTCACAAGTTGTGAGTGTATGAAAATATGGATGGAAGGAAGAATCAATTTTGTTGACATAAATTTTTTTTGTATATAATGATTTTATTAAAATGATAATTTAATAGAAAATGGATAATTGATAGAAAAATGCAATAAATCAAATAAGTGTAATGATAGAAAAAAATTGTAAAATACTGTTACTGCAATTTATACATAAACCTATACATACATGTGAACCTTTTTGGAAAGCAATCGGGAGATTGGGTTTTGAAATGAGAGAGATTGATGCAAATGAGGGAGATTTTTTTTTTCGCACCATAAAATTTGAAAATATTGTCATTTCAGTACAATTTTACATAATTTTTTAATAATTCAAATATATTAAACCATAAAAGATTGTGTTTTGTCATAATATAATTATAGAGATATAAATTAATAACAACAGTATCAGTATAGAATCATGATTTTTTCATTAAAATTTTCGTTTCTTCATTAAAGCATATAAAAGGAGTGGGGGGTGCTATAGGTCCTATACTGATAATTCAATTATATGTAAACACATCTACCAGACATTATATTTTCTTCCTATGTAATATAATACTTACTACTGTCTACAAACACAATACCTAGTTTACCTTAAACTACATATATGTTTTATGTAACCATCCTGTTTTCTATAAAAATATACAATGTATAATCTTGACCATAAATCTAACATACTGTACTATTGATGGCATTTTATCTTGTACATATTATAATAATATGCATGTATAGTTATAACCATTTTACTGTGTATATTAAAAACAATTAATATATAACAATTTATAGATTATTATGTAATTAGTATTATATAGATATGTTAAAATTGATATCATATAATTATATACTCTGTAGTCCAGAAATATAAATAACCCAAAATCTAAAAATTAAATAACCGTACACTTGTACATTCAATACACTGACTACTCTGTATGCACTAGAAATAAAACACAATGTACAAAAAGACGACATATAATCTAGAAAACTTAAAACTATACAATCTAGAAATAATTTTTTTTACATTACTTAACAATTACAAGTTAAGACAACCTACTGTTTAGAAATACATCCCAAAATGAAGAAATATAATTTAATACTGAATAATTTTCAAATATGAAATACCAGTATATTAGATAAAAAGAAATGACACTTTCTGATATCATTTGCTATAGATACCATATTATTTGGCATTTGCTATAGATACCATTTTATTTGGCATTTGCTATAGATACCATATTATTTGGATAACGGAAATTATTAATGGCTCATAACGAGCAATCTGGACACTTCCTGCACCGTTTTCCACTGGTTATCTAGGAGTATATATTTGGTATCTTTTTGTTTGGTTTGGCTGGAGTAAAAATCTTAATTACTGGTATCAAAATAATTGGTTCCCAAGTGACATTTGTCCTACTGTCGAGTGTATACAACCATCTAACTATCAGATGGAACTGTTCACTGTATATAAAATGTTTCCATTTAAAAAGATTGGAATTTCCAAACTTCTTTTTGTATGAAAACTCAAGACTGCTGTTAAAACTACATGCCTGAATCCACATTGAATTTTAGTACTTGTCATATCCGAGTCTTGAGTTTTCATACACAACATGCAGTTTGATCAGTTGAATTTTGAACTTGGTGTGGGTACCAGACCCAGTATTGCAACAGGGTTGCATCAAATGGTTGCTAGGCTACAAGAAGATCATGGGTTACATTAGCTGTAAGCTAGTCTTCTTTTCATATTTTGTTTCAGTTTTTAACTCAGTGAACATAATTTTACTTTTCACATTTGTGTTTATTTTATAGCTCAAGTAAACAATGTTCTACTTTTTCACATTTTGTGTTGATTTTTATGTCAAGTGAACATTGTTCTACTTTTTCACATTTTGTGTTGATTTTAGCTTGAGTGAACATTGTTCTACTATACAATTCCTATATATATCCAGTTGAACACAACCATTCATCAGTTAATTTTTCATCCCAAGATACCATAAAACAAAAGTATGGTTGCTTAGACATGTAGACAGTCGATAATAAAAGTTGGGTTTCTCTTCGAGACCCCCACAAAAGTAGTTTTCTTCTAGAGATGCAGCTTCTTTCTTATTTTCAAATATTTATTTGAGTGACAGGTAAAGGAGAACATGCACAGGACAGGAACGCAAATATATAACTATTTGAAATACTACTAGTGTATCCAAAACAGATTAAAATTAATATTTCAGGTTTATACATCATCCATTCCTTATTGACATTATTAGCGGTTTTAGAACTATCCTGTAGGCTGCTATATTGTTATAGGCTGCACCTGTTATAATGCACTTTTATGCATCTTGTCATTGTGGACTAGTGGTGTCGGTCCGTCAGTGTATGTTTCTTATTTCTTACCATAGTAGTTTGACAGTTTATATAATTTCATAAGTTTGACTGGTGGTATCCGCTCATCAATTTATTTACATACTGAATTAAGGGGTATATATGGTTACAGAGAGTTAAGGGCAATAATTCACAAATAGAGGGCGAGTGACAAATTCAAATAGCCTCGATCTGATTTCAGAAATTATTCATAATTATTTGAACTGATCCAACATTTCTGATGCCTTGATCTAACCTTTATTTAGTTTAACGGATTTTTTGTTGGTTTCACTGATTCATAATTGGTTCAACTGACTTTTTATTGGTTAAACTGATCCTGGTTTGTTCTAGTGATTTTTTATTTGTCAAACTAAGCTTTGTTTAACTGATTTCTCATTGCCCAAATTAACCTTTTTATTTATTCCTTATTAAAGCTGGATATTTTTTTATCTAATTGGACTGTGATAAGGATAATGATATCATAAAATATAGTGTTAAGTTTTTACCAAATTTGAAAGGAATTTAAAAACAACATTCTTTGTTTATTAAAAGTATAATAAGCTTGCTTTAATTTTTTTTGAAAACATCAACTTTTTATTGTATGTTTGTACGCTGGTCATATATGTGTGTCTACAGCTTATACATGTAAATATAATATATATATTCGCAAATTTGTGGATTTTTTAAGACTAGTTTGCAGTTAATTATGTACCTAGGTTAATGGTTATATGTTTTGCAGTTAATTATATACCTAGGTTAATGGTTATATGTTTTGTGATAATGTTACCAAGTAATTATTATATCTAAACATCTTATTTTAACCAAAAGTAGCAAATTATGCTTAATAAGTATATGAATTATTGCCTCCTAGCATGCAGTCTGTCAGTTGCAGCAAATTGTGCCCTAGTAATAAATGAATTATTACACCCCAACCTGCATTCTGTCAAAATAAAGCAAAATGTCCTTGCGTTTTGCAGATCAATACATCCAAATCTGCATTCTGCCAATTGCAGAAAAATGTGCTTCATTCTATTTAACTACAATGTATTGAACTTAGCCTGCATTATACAATTTACAAAAAAAATAATGTTTGCTTTTTTAAATTCAGCTTCCTTCTGCTACAAATTCTTTCCACAGTCTAAAAAAGTTGATTTTTAACGACCAAATCTGTTTTTCCACTGACTTGTCAAAGTAACTAATTACAAACACTCTTTGTGCTAATTTAGGCATAAATAATTTCTTCTGCCTAATCTTAACCATTACATTTTTGTTGTATGTTGTTTAAAAAAAAACACCTCATTTCAGCCATGCAATGCTTTTCTTGCCTCTTTGATTTATCATCGTTCGATTCATCCGCACACACATTGTCATATGTTGTATAGCAAGAGCCTGCCATCAATAAGTCTACCAGTGTCACCTATGTGTATTGTAGAGATGTCCATCTGTATAGCAGCATTTGAAAAGCTAACATCTAGCATCGTAGTCGTAATGTGAATGAAAACCAACATAACCCATTTGAATTTCAGTTTTTGACCCGCAGTTACAAGGAGGTGAAACCTACTATGAACACAAGAAACCTGATGGTTCCATGATCAAATCTCATCGTATTAAACACCTACCAAGGGGACATGTTAGCTTTGATCAGACAGAAAATGTCGAACTTTATGAAGAAGAAGGCCCTGTTAGAGAAGAGGTTCAAATTGAAGATGAGGAAGAAGTTATGGAAGATGGAACTGTTCATAAAACACACCATGTGCGACGACACTCTTTAAAGCATATCCGGAAAAGTTTACGCTCTGATGCAGGGGAAGAAGATATTATCGAAGATGAAGATGTTGAGGTACCTGGATCATCCAAAGAACAAGTACTCGAAACATTTGAAGAGCCACCTAAAAAAGTTACACAAATTGAAGATGAAGAAGAAACACTGGAAGATGGAACAAAGGTTAAACGCCAGGTCATTATGAGTAGTATGGTTCAAAAGATACGAACACGAACAAAATCAATTGATGAAGGGGGACATGAAGTTGAACAAGAAGAAGAGATAGATGAGGTTGTGCCAGGTACACAATCTTGTTTCATCGCTGCCTCTGATTCTTCTTCTTCCAGTTCAAGTTTTATAGATGATCTAGATGAGATGGAAGCTGTGATTCAGGAGGAAGATGAAACTCTAGAAGATGGAACCATAATTCAAACAACCTTTTTAGAAGCTCATGAAACTAGGAAGTCAAGATCTCGATCGGGATCACTGGACACCTCAGAGGATGTGGTGATTGTACGAGAACAGAGAGTAACACCGGCACCATCACCTTCTCATACTCCAAGGTCAGGGTCACCAACAAATATCGAAGATTTTGCAGCACAGATTGCACAGAAAACTATACGCACTGCCCATTTGAGGCAACCACTCATAAAAAGGACGGAGAAATTGAAGAGACTTCAGAGTTTACAACTGAATCTTTTGCTCCCCCTGATCATGCTGTTAAATCTGGAGTTGAGGGGTCTGAGGAGGATGAAGAAGAGGTGGAGTCAGGTAAAGGCACATAACCCTGTAGTCAAGTTAACATGTGATGCTCATTAACCCTGCATTTCCTCCCTTGATGTTGCTTTGTGTTGCTTTATGTTGGAAAGATAAAAGAAAATGATTGGGATTGTTTAAGAAAAGGAAAAGACTTTTTGATCGAGATATGAAATAGTTAATCTAATTAAAGTTCTGAAAGTGAAACACATTCTTACAACTTCACGCTAAAAGTCTTTGATGGACAGAACCAGTCCAGTACTAAGCGAAATTTATGCAAATAAACTGTTTATATAATGAAAATATTAGAATGAAACTATCATTCATAAAAGATTTACAAAGTATATAAAACATGTGAGAAATGTTTAATATGAGCTGATAGAATTATCTGCTCTTTGACAAAATCTTTCACAAAATTGGTTGTTAAAATAACATTTCCGTAACTAGATATTATTTATGTGATGGATCAAGCCTAAAATGCTATGTTTATTTATGGCAGACACTAAATAATTGTTCCATTGTTCACTTTGGACTTTTGATTTGATAATTTCACTGTAATGCAAATTTTACAAGCAGAGGGGAAGTCATAATTCTGTTATTTTGCTACAACAAAATGGAAGAGCCAAAAAAAAAAATCAATTCCCTTTCAGTGTGCAGTCATAAATCACTTCATATTAGAGTGCATTTCCTACTTCGGCAGGCATGTGACGCTGTTTTCCCTGACAACTTGGATATTGTAATTATTGTTGTAGCATCAGTTTTAATGGAACGCAGGTTTGCAAAAAGATCCTTCAAATGAAAATGGTAGTTGTAGTGGTATTGGGGAAAAACTCATTTTGGCAAAAAGCATGCTTGTAAGGTTTGTACAGAACTTTTGTAAGAACTTGTTTCACAATCAATGCAATATAAGAATAGGAGTGCCAAATTAAGCATGACTCTATCAGGTGCCGGGTAATTAGAGGTTAAACAAGTTGTTTTGTATCACACAGACTAGGCAAATTATATCCCATAATACAAACAAATTTGATTAATCTGTATATTGCAGATCAAAATCAGTCAATTTTTCAAATCCAGTCAATAAATATTTTTGTAAAAAAAAAAAGAAGTTTCTTAAGTCTGGCTTAAGTCAAACAATTCCCATGAGGTATTATCATTTTTCTTTTCTCTAGAAATCTCTATAAATCACAGGCAAAAATATAATATATAAATTTAGTTCAATACTTTATTTAAATCGTATTTCAACACAAGGCAGCAAAAGTACATCTCAAGGAATGGAACTTTATTTTCTGTTTCCGTTTCCATGCTTCATGTTTATTTTGTATGTTTGTGTTTTACAACTCTAGTTTTGTTATATTGCCCCCAATTAAGATGCAATTGTTTTGCCTGATGTTGCTTGCATTATGCGCTTGGCTTTATTATCATAGCTAGCTGCTGTAAGTTTTAATTTTTTAGAAAAAAATATACTAACATTGATAGCAATGCAAGTAAACAAACAAATGCACTTTAGAATATGACTTACAATTGTTCCTGTTTAAGTTGAAACATTAAATTGCTGTGGATCTCGACGCAAGTTAATATGAAATGAATACATTTTAAAAAAGGGACTTGAAACCTTTTCTTTCTTTCTTTCTTTTTTAAGTTGAAATATTAAATTGCTGTATATCTATGTAAATAAACAAATACTTTTTAAAATAGGACCTGAAATTTCTTATATAATGAGATAAACCAGTTTAAAAAAACACACCAAAAACACAGAAGAAAACATTTAATTGAGTTTTATTGTTGGTGCATTGTAAATCATTTTAAGAACAATGAACTGTTCAATGGATCTCTTAAAAATTATTATAAAAAAGTAATTAATCAAACAAAATCCCTTTTAAATATTTGAAAGTTTACGACATTAGTGTTTATGTCCCTAATTGGTTGTTTTGGAGTTACACCAGTTTGGTAATTAATTAATGACCTTCAGAAGTAAAGTTCTATTTCTCATATCCATTTCCAAAATTAATGTGTCGCTCAGTGAGTTTAAGTTAAGATGTGTGATTGATTGGCATCACTGTTAAACTTGTTCTTAATCTGTATTTTGTAACGATTGTGTATATAAGATTACAGACAAAAACATTTCTCAAAACATTATACACAATCATGTGTAGAGCTATTTGTTATAACTGAAATTATATGTGTTCCATTGTTGATTTTTTTTATAATTAAAAACAAAACAAAAACAGCAAAACAATTAAACAAAATGGAAGAAATAAGTCGAAAACAAGGCAAGAGTGAATATGAGAGAATGAGAGTAAAAAATTAATAATAGTTAAAAAGTTTTTTTATTTGTCTGTGTACATGAGTGTGTGTTTCTGTGTGAAGAGTTTACCTTGCATCTAATTAACAAATGTGTTTATGTCTTGCCTACCTTTAGGTACCATTAACATGTTGTTTATTGCCTTCTTTTTGAAGTGTCTTGGCTATCATTCTAACATGTATTTCTTGCCTTCTTTTGAAGAGTCTTGGCTATCAATCTTACATGTGTTTCTTGCTTTCCAATTGTAATGTCTCGGCTATCAATTTGAAATGTTGAGTTATTTGTATTCCTTTTGTCTCATCTTTTTCACAAAAAAATAGACTTGAGTGTTACTCTTCCTGCTCCTTAGTTACAGCAGCCTCAACAACACAACATTAACTTGTATTAAGCCCAATTATTCAGAAACTGTTTGACCTAGAGTCGCAGAGTTTGATCCATACTTGTGTAATTGGTAGTTGTTTTAGATAACCTTGGCCTTTATCAGTGACAAACTTGGCCCACATAAAGTTATGTTTTTGCTCTAACCTCCATTTCTCAGAAATGTTCGGCCCCCAAGTCGCCAGATTGGTCCATAGTTTTGATACAGATAGTATTTATCAAAACCGTACATAATATTTTTGGGTGACCATGACCCCTTTGTATTATTAACTTGGTAAATAAAGTTGAAATTTACATTTTACTTTTATTCTCCAATACAATTTAGCATACAGTCACCAAATATGGTCCAAAGTTGTATAGTTTCTGAGTTTAGCACAGTTTCTCAAAACCTGTTTGGCTTTTACACACCAAATTTGATCCATAGTTGTGTTTGTTTGGATACCCTTGACATCAACCATGAGCATAAGCCACGTTAGACTTTTGCAATTTTTTCATGTCTCATTAGTGACCAAATTTAATCTGTAATTCTGTTATGGGTAGTACTGCTAAAATCCATGCAGCATTTTTTTTCGTGGACCCTGACTTAAACATCTTTGGATGAATAACTTTGCCTATACAGCGTTTATGTGGTAAATCCTGTTTCTCAGAAAATGTGTGGTCAAGAATCATCAAATGATATAGTTATAGATGTGTTATGGGAAGTTCTACTCAAAACCATGCAGAATTCGTTCAGATGACATTAACCTCTACAAATAATTATTGAAAAATGGGTGATTTTTTTTTGTGTGATTTAGCTCCATTTCTTTTAAAATATTTTGTCAAGAGCCCGTAAACTTGATCAATTATTATTGTGTTATAGTGCTACATGAGAACTTGGGCTACAGACTGCCTTTATTTGTTTTTTTAAGCTCCATTTCTTAAAATTGTTTATGCAAGAGTCACTAAATTTCATTTATATTTATGTAATGGGTAGATCTATATTTGTAAGTAGATCAAATGATATAGGCGAGACATTTCTGTGGAATGCTTTTGTGAAATATCTTGACTATCAACTTAACATGAGATTCCTGTCTTCCTTTTAAATTTATTTGTTTTCAGTGTAATGTTTTTTTCTTACTAACTCTACAACTTACCGGTACAGCTAACCTTGTAATGGTTACCTTACTGTCTTCCATAATGGTCAAACATTAATAATTGTGTTCCCACGGAGACTCAAACATCCCTTCAACTCTCCCAGATTTGATTCTTTTACCCACCACCAAAATTAGATTTTACATTCGGTGTGTATTTAGATTTTATAGGTAGTTACTCGGATAGTTTTTCTTAGTTTCAATATATTAGATAGAATTTTTTAAAATAAGAAATTCTAATTGCCTCTTTTTATATTCATTCTTGGTTTCAATTCATTAAGAAACTGTCATAGTAAGAAATTGTATCACTAAGTTTTAATTTCCAGAAAACTGCCATAATTATAAACAATTGATCAATTCTATTGAATGTGAATCAATGGTAATTATGACAGAAACATTACCGAAATTGAATTATATTTCCGAGTTATACGATTCATATTGGTTGATAAAGTAAGCAAATTGACTGATAATGTAAGAAAATTGGATGATAATGTAAAGCAAATTGTCTGATACTGTAAGCAAATTGGCAGATATTGTAAGCAACTTGTTGGCTGAAAACATAAGCAAGTTGACTGACACTATAAACAAATTGGCTGATAATGTAAGCAAATTGGCTGATAATGTTAGTAAATTGGCTAATAATGTAAGCAAATTGGCTGATAATGTTAGTAAATTGGCTAATAATGTAAGCAAATTGGCTGATAATGTTAGTAAATTGGCTAATAATGTAAGCAAATTGGCTGATAACATAAGTAAATAATCTAATAATAAGCAAATTGGGTAAAAATGTGACAACGTAACTCAGTGTAATCAGGAATACAAGGGAAGGAATGTGTAGAAATAGAAAACATTGGTGTGTGGCATTCTATATACAGAAATATATACACATATATACATAAATGTGTATACATATATATACAGAAATATACATATATATATATACATAAATGTGTACCATATCTCAGTCTCCTCTGATACATGTATTTTAGTCTCTTTATCAAAACTTTACATTATATTGATGAATTTTATAAGGTTTATCTTAATATTCTTGTAAACATCCCTTATAAAAAATGTTATTTTAGGTCTTGGTAATTGGATGCATTTAAGTTAATTTGAGACATTATATTTCAAAATATTAAAATTTATGTATATAAATTTTGATATACATTATATTAAAATTATATAGGTCAATTTTGAAAAGCATTATATTAAAATTTATACAGTTCAATTTTAATATTAAAAGTTATATAGATTAATTTTGCAAAGTATTACATGTATATAAAAATTTCGTAGAACAACTTTGAAATGTAATAATTAGAACAACACTATAAAGTTTGATGTAGTAAAAATATAGATGTGTAAAGTTATACTGAAATATTGGTGCGGTGTTTGACAGGCTTTCGAGAACTAGAAGACACAGGTCTGGCCAAGCGGACGGTTACCAAGGTGACCTATAACCCAGAGTCACCCGAGGATGGAGGTAGCGTTTGTTAACTCCTGGTAGACTAGCTAGCTAGTTACCCCTACCACTTACACTGACTGGTTACTGAACAATCACATTGCTTTACCAATTTGTTATCTTTCATGATAGTTATGTTTTACCGTAGCTGTTTTATAATGGTGGTAAATAAGTATTAGATTGACTAATATAGCTGCTGGCAGAAGGGCATGTTTTTTATCAATAATAGTCACAACATTTTAGACATAGATGTGTGTTATTTTGTATTGGTTTTGGGAATGTTCATTTTTATCAGAATTAAACCTTAAACAACATAATAATAATTTCGATCAATGAAGTTGAAAACTTCTAAAGCTGCAGATTACGTAAACAAATTAGTTTACTGATATATTTTTGTTAATTGACAAATTTGGTTAATTTTTTTTTAAAATGCATTAAATGACATTTATTTTTAATAGGTCAATTATTGCTAAATTATTGTTTATTGACATATTTGTTAATTGACAAATGCATTAGTAGTTAATTGACAAATTAAATAGCTGATGATTGAAACTGTTCATGTTAATTGGTAAAGCTGTGGTTTCTACTGACTTCTGAGCTCCCATCATTTTACTGAACAATTAATACAGGAATAACAAAACTGACCACCATATAGATGTCATTCTCATTGTTTTATATAACACATTATTTGTATTTTGGATTGTGTTCTGCATCACCATCCTTGGTTTAAGGCCTGGACTGTGTTCAGTTTGATTAAAATATGTTTAATGTGTTTATAAACGTAAATACTGCTCAGCTGACTGAACAACAAACATTTACAGTGAACACACTGTTCAGTTGACTTCTGCTAGAAAACACATGAAACATATTTATAACTGACCTGAACAATGCCCAATCTAATACAGGTGGAAGAATTTGTTTTACCGATACCCTTATATCGACATATTTGTTGACAGAGAAAAAGATACTTCAACAGGTGTGGACAGACAAACAACAGACAAAATAAAAAGGACAGGACTTTTACAGATATTGAATGAGAAACCACTACAGAAAATATAAATAATTACTTCATTTTAACTAACACATGTAGTTACAAATAATCAGAAATACATGTATCATGTGCAGTTTGCTAGATTATTATCATGTTATTTCAGAGTAAAGTCAATTAACCAGAAAAATTTTTTGTTGACATTCTTTGAAGGTCACAGACAAAAAGTAACTGACTTTTAAAAGCTGACAAAGAGTGACTGTGTGTTGTTTTAATGCTAGTTTTCTTTTCTATTTTTTACTATCTGCGAGGCAACAAAGTTGAACGGAAGCATTTGTGTCTGATGGCATCTGAGTGAATACAGCCACTACTGAGTGTTTACAATTAGTAGGAGGTGTTGAAATTAACAATGATTGACAGTGCACTAATTTAATCTTTTAGTTTGTTTTGAAACGGTACTGAAACAAAAACAAGTTATTTGTATTGAGGGATGTATAAATTTGGATGTGCTGTTTGACTTTTTGAAAGCATAATTAAGTTAACCAAGACTTAACAAAGAGGTAGAATTAGAGGATTTTCCTGAGAAGGAATGTTGTGGCAGGTTGAAATGTTTTTTGCTCATGTTACATGCATGCCTTTGATCCAGATTGCATGTTTGGCAGAGAGAGTTGTTGAGGGAATTCATAAAGATTTTATGAAATGATTTTGAAGATGCACATGATTATGAAATAACGTCTTCTGAGAATGTGTGTGTGTTCTTTTTTTATTGTCAGAATGGTTTGATCAAGAAATTGTGAGTTTGGATGGGATACAAGTGTTTTCTGTGTGAAGATCTTCTGCCTTTCTACAAACCATGTTGATCCAGATCAGCATACAAATAACTCCTGTTAATGATAATGGAATAATATGAAATAGGGCGAGCGCATATATTATCTAAATAATGGCTATATAATGATAGGTTTTAGGCAGCAGTTGCTGATGAAAATATCTAACTATTAAAATGTTTCAGTAAGATTAAGAATCATCCATTCTGAACTGGTTTTTGTACCAAACGACTCGTACATACTCGGTCAATTCTATTAAATTTTGGTATTGGAGGGAAATCACAGAAGTGTACCTAATTTCGTATTTCCTGCTCTTGTACTCCTAAGTTATATATATATATATATATTATATATATTATAAGATGGACGTGCAGGATCAAAGAGGCTCTCAATGAAATCACTTCTACTACCAAGCTTTTTCTGTCAATGTTGGTGGTTTCTATTTTATGTGAATGTTACCAATAATGAGATCACATTTACTGTGCTTGTTTTTAAGCAAATAATTAAACAGTTTATTACATGTATAGGAATAAAGCAAATTATGGTTTAAATTTAGAAAAAAAATCATACCCTACTCCATTGTGCTTACTAAGGCTTGGCTAGCCCAGTAATGTGTCTAACTCAATACGGGGGTTGTGTGTTTGAATTGCCACCTGGCACAGAATCAGTGATGATTGATCGTGAATTTGTTCTACAGTCGTGTTTCCCACCTCTGAATGTGGGGAAGAAGTTAAAGACTTTCAGAGATGGTGTTTCTAGTACTGGTGATCTAAAAAATAATAATTAGCTGCATCGATGGCAGTAAATAGTGAAAAAACAGCGAAATAAAAAACAAAGTAAAGAATAATCCTTCAGAAATATTTTCAGGATGCACATGGCAAATTAACACCTTGCAGGAAAACACTTAATGTTTACGACCTGCAAAATAACGTCAGATCAAATGCTTTTTCTAAATATTTCTTTTTTCATTGATTTAAGATGGTTCCCGGCTTATAGGAGCACTTCATGCTGTTGAAATTTATTTTGTCTAAAATGAAATTGCTTTAGCCATGTCACCGGATCTTCCAGTTGAAATTGTTGAAATTAATGTTTCACAATAATTGTAAATAAAACCTACAATGTTTAATTAACAATTAATTAACTGAATGTTCTAGTGCTTGTGCGACAATACTTAAATATAAATACAAAGTATGACTGGGTCTAAATTAATTGTTCTTAAAGTACATTCATTTGAGAAATTACATCTTCCTTTTTGGTTATGTGAAATTCTAATGTTTCTATTTTACAAGAATTGGTTTAAAATATATTAACAAAACCACCAATGGCCAATAATAACTGAAAACGCATACTGAAACTTGAACATAGATATAAACACAAAATTAAATTATTACCCCAGATTATTGGTTCTAATTTCTAATTTGTTCTAAGGTCATTTATTTGAGACTTATATAGGTCATTTTATGGAAGAAAATGGTTGTTATGGAAGGAAAAATGGTGAAATGATAATTTATAATTTCACTTTTGTTTACAGGTAAATTAAAAATGATTCATATAGAAATATTGAAAATAAAAATTAATTCATCAAAAAACATGAAATGAATGTTGCCATTGTACAAAAATTGTTTTAAGCTCATTACTGTAACTGGGCATGACTTTTATTCCTAATATTAACACAACTTTGGTTGTTTCCACTGATACTTGATTCTTATTTTAGGTAATTTAGAAACTTAGCAGGTTTCCAAATTATGAACATTGTTTATCTTTTTTTAAAAGATTTAAGAATTTAATACTTTGGATTTATATAATATATTAATATACCATCCTACGTGGTTGTGACATACAAGTGTAAATATGTGTTAACTAAGTAGGGTTCCCCGTGGCCAAGCTGTCTGGTCCTGCCAAGATTTATGTATATGCCCAACGGCATCTGGAATCTTCCTCCATTAACATAAGTATAGTAGTTGCCATTTTATAAAATGTTATAACAAGAAATTAAACAATTGTATGCTACTCAGTTTGAAATTTTGTGAAAAAGTTTGCTATTTACTTATGGAAGGATGACTCTATGGGTGTTCCTTCAACAATGGATGCTGTGTATAATATGAAATATACTGATAATGGTATTGGTTAACTCTGTAAAAAAAAACATAAAACCCCCCACGTCTGTTGAAACATGGAAACGTGAATTGCCATTTAACATGTAGCTCCTTATGAGTGTATTAGTCATAGTAACGGGATACGGAGCAGAAAATGGCCACCACTTACAATTCAACTTAATTTCCGAAAAACAGTTAATTGATTTGAAAATGTTGAAATTTAAATCTAAAGTGCTTTACAAATAAACAAAAAAAGAATTGTTAATACTAAAAGAGAAATGGGTTAACATAGAAGTAGTTGTTACATAATAACAAAGATCAACAAATGTCGTGGAAAAATGTTGGCATGGCGAGAAATATAATAATATTGTTGAATGTGGCGTAACTGTTGTTTAAATTTTACAATTTGTATTGTTTAAAATTACATGTATATACTTGCTGTATGAGCCAAGAAAGTTGTGACCATTACCGTAAATGTATGTCGTCATGGCAACATGTTGACACAATGAGTAGTATAGCCAATTTAATACCTTAGACTCTCTTATGTCTATGGTTGATTCCTAGGCTTCTTAGAAGTTCCAACATCCTGACTAAGCCGACATTTGATAATGAATATAGCGGTTAGCTCAGTTGGTAGCACATCTGAATATCGATCCAGTGTTCAGGATTTCAAATCCCCGCTCTGACACAGTCTCCGGGATGATTGATATGCTACATCACGTCTCATTGTCATTCATCTCTCACTGCTGATTCAAGTGGGAATGTTATCGGCTACTTGCAAGAATGGGTGTGCTCAAGTACTTCTCAACTCAACTTTCGAAAACCCCAGGAAAGAGTGGTTAGGTCAGATGACACTGACTATTCGACCAATCAGTCAATTTATAATGAATACAAAGATATCATTTTAGTGTTTGAAAAAAGCAAATAATTACCAGTTAGGCAGAATTTTTTGTTGTTTGATATTTTCAGAGACTTGTACACTATGGAATAATCGTGAACCATTACAGACACCCACTATTATCGTCACGGAGGATTCATGCTCTGATGATGACCAAAACAGCAATGACTTCTTTCATTTCACATATACTTACCCGGCTGATGCTTTTGAAATGACTGATATCATTGCTGGCAGTCAGTTTGAAGGTTAGATTGATCGTAGGCTGGTGTAGTCTGTGAAACTTGAACTGTGACCTCTGTAAACTTTGATCTGTGACCTCTGTATGTGAGCTTTGTAAACTTTGACATGTAATATGTTGGCAAATCTTGTAATGCTCTAATGGATTGACATCTATGACCTTTAAACTGGATTGTTGACCTTTATTATGACGTTGAAATATTGTAATGTTTTTTGACTGTGGTAAAGTGTTGTGTTGACCTTTATTATAATTATAACTTTTAAGATATTGTGATCTTGTTTGACTATTGGTATTTGTTGAAGTATGAACCATGTAGGTAATAAAAGTGTTCTTTGGTAAATTTCTTTCTATTCTTCTTATGTTGCCTCGTGACATTATTCTGCTCTTTATTCTTAAAAACAAATACCTCATATTTCAATTCTTTAAAATCTTGAAACATGCTGGTGGAACAATGGTTTTCTGGATATCATGTTGCGTATAAAAGCGGTAGACAATGGTAGTTTAAATCTTCTCGAACAGCAGGTGCAGCCATCATGCTGTGTAACTAGATTACCATTATCTAGATATTTTACCAGTAAAAAAAATGATCCAATCTATAATGAGTCATTTATTGAATTCCATACATACAAATGGGATATGGATTCACAATAGACACATTTGATAGTTATTGCTGTTTATGACCAGTATTCTATCATCTTCAGCTTGTCAACAGAAGATTGTGGTTTTGTGTTTCTCTTGTTGTCTGCTATTGATGCGTTTAGTTGATATCATGTTGATTTCAGCAATAAAAAAAAAATTGGTCAATCTACTGCTTGTAGGGTTGATTTCTTTCAAAACATGTTTTCCGAATAGTGCATATTGACAAATATCTCAGATGTAGGTTTGATTACTTCTTTGATGTATTGTTTGATATTTATTTCCTTTGATGATGCTTTTTCAAATTTAGTTGATTTCTTTGTCTACCATACTTTCAAATGACTTACATATGCATCGTTTTAGTATTGACTATCATGGTATTGCATCATACTGATAAAACATTTTGAAACACTGTTTATTTTTGGTTTGTGACTGAAATATTTTTATTTTCTTCACTGTTGTTAGTGTTGCTTAGCAGTGAATATGTGCATGCACTATGGTTGGTCCATTTTGTGATCATGTGATCAGCTTTCATTAACTAATATGACCAGATGGTGAAAATTTATCATTTTACTTGTATTGCATATACTATATTGTAAGTGAAAATAATTTATATCAAATAAACTCAAATTGTTTTATTTACACAAACTGTGATAATGGAGACTAAACTTTCCAGTCTAAATATCATTAAATATCACTAAATAACTTTTTTTTAAATAACAAAATTTTGTGTTGTCACAGTTTGTGTCAAGAATTTGTTCCAAATGTTTTGTGAAATTCAGTCACCATTATCCCTTAGTTTCTAAAGGGTCCTCAATGGCAGAGTGGTCTAAGGGGCTGTTTCAAGATCCTTTTCCTGTCACCACTGAGGTTGTGGGTTTGAGTTGAGTCTCGTCCAATCACTTTATATAGGATATTTTGCATAGAGGCATATTCATTCTTAAGTCTCCCAGTCCGGAAAATAGGATGTTAACCCCATTCACTCCTTCACACCTTTGCTTTGTACAAATAAATGTAATATTTTTTTATGTTAAATGAATGTTAATTGGAACTAAAATAATTGAGACCTAAGTTCACATTCAAGATTTATATTCAGAATATCCTTTTTAGAATTTTTGTTGTATTTCTATGGTGGCACTTGTCTTCCTGAGGGTGTCTTTTACCACAAATTTGTTATTTTGAATTGTGTTTAAGTAGATTTGGTATAATGGACTCATGTGGACATCAACCTTTGATGTATTAAGACCGTTGTAAGATTATTACAGGTAAGAGGACATTTTGTAGCAGTACATTTTGTGTGACCCCTGTCCTACTGGCTGTGTAGATATCTAAGGTCATTAATCCTTTATTTTATATTTACACAGGAACAGTAGACTGGTAGCAGCTGTAGATCATGATTGTTAAACCTCCATTATTATTACTTGTGGAACGTCCATTATTGTCAGTTGTTAGACCGTAAACCTCCATTACTGATACTTGCGGAACGCCCATTATTGTTGTTAAACCTCCATTATTATTACTTGCGGAACGTCCATTACTGTCAGTTGTTAAACTTTAAACCTCCATTACTATTACTTGCGGAACGTCAATTACTGTCAGTTGTTTTACCTAAAACCTCCATTATTATTACTTACGGAATGTCCATTACTGTCATTTGTTAAACCTTAAACCTCCATTATTATTACATAATTCGCAAAAATCTGTTTACCTCAATGTCAAATACAGTATTTGATTGTATACACTGTGCAAAAAATAAGATTGTTCTAGCACAATAAAAAATTTGTAAACCTTTAATAGCAAAAGCAGATAATCTTGTCTGAATATAAAGCATAATTTTTATGCCATCGAGGGCTAACAGATGATCCAGTGACCTTACCACTCTTTCTGGTGTTCTTCGAAATATTTTGTTTGCCTTACAAAAAATTTTATGATATTTCTCAGAATTTTTTTTTTTTTTTTTCATAACAGTTTTTCATTTCTTATTTTTATCTAATTTATCATAAAAAGCAGCAACATTCTCAAGAGAAAAGTATTGTTAAAGTTCCCTTTGCCTTGGCCAATGTTTGAGGAGATTTACAATGACATTTTGTAAAACGTTTTATGAGAGAAATAAATCTTAATGTAATTCGAGAGCAGATGTTAAGTTACAGCCATTAATAGAAAACATTTTATCGACATATATAGAGAAACAAAACACTGAAGAAATGCTATCTATGAATACTCGGAAAAGTTCATAAATGTAAGAATAGTACAGGAGGCTCTGTTTAAAAACTGAACATTGATTATTGCTACTGTGTGTGTCTTTTTAATGTGTGAAATGAAAATAAATTATAGTAGAGTGGTCCAGTAATGAAAAATATTGAATAACATGCTTGTAAACAAGAGAAACAAAATTTCAGGTTATTTCGTGATAGAAAAGAAAGGCTCATAGACTTTCAAATTTTTATGTTTTATTAATTTTACAGAGACCATTTGTTTAAACTACTGGGTATTTGTACAAATAAAACTCCAAAAATCAGAAATAGTTTGACTTCAGTAGCCATGATGTTAATAATTTATTAATTAAAGTTCCAAATATATGCATTGTTGAACATTATTGCCATGGTAATTGATCAAAAACAACAACAACTATTGCTGATATCTTCCATTTGTATTTAGATTAGTTATTAACAGATTGGTTCCTGGTTGCGTTTTTTCTTCTTCAGAACAGACATAGATTATTATCCATGTGATATGCCGCAGGTGATTTACATTTATGTATCAAAATAGGATCAAATTAACCTTTGTGTACTAACCATATGAATATTGTCTCTAGCATTGATACCTTGCTTTATTACTTTTCTGTAACAGATTCAAAATATGAATCACGAGAGAGAAGTCCGGGGGTATCCAGCTATTCTACTTATTACTCGAGTTTCTCCGAAGGTAATTGACAATAATATATCGTGTATAGCAGGTGATAATTAAGCCTGCAGGGTTGACAGCAAAGACGGCTTCCTTATTAGCTTATTATGTTTTGACGTTTTGTTTGTTATATGGTCACATTTGCATTGTACAGCTGCCTTTTTTTTTTTTATAGTTTAAACATATTTATTACTTATGAATATTTTTTTTTATTGATGCAAGATTGTTTGGCTAAAAATAAAAAAAAAAATCTCTTTCAAATAAATTACAATTAAAATTTGAAAGCTATGTGTGTAGGATATTGAGCTATGTCAACTATTCTTGGTCCATATTTGTGATGACCTCAACCGTTACAAATAAATGCTAAGCATTCAAAGGATGTAGTTCTAGTATCTTTTTTTTTTTTCTCAGGTACTATTTAAGGTCCTCCGTAGCAAAGTGGTCTAAGGCACTGTCTCTTACAATCACGTATCTCATAATTAAGGTCATAGGTTCAAGTCCTGCTTGCTCCAAAAAATACATGTGAGAAGAAAGTTTACCAGTTACTTGCAGAAGGGTGGTGGTTCTTCCCAGATTCATTCTGAAGTCTTCCTCCACCAGTAAAACCGGATATGCCATATATAACCTGAGGTACTATTTGGTTCAAACAAAATTCTAAGTCATGTTTCATGCACTTTAGCACTTATCAAAACCATGCACTATTTCTCCAAATGACCTTGACCAGTATATATATAATACGACCGATATATGTTTACTTATTTTTATATAATTCTCTTATTTTTGTTCTTAATATTATTTTTTATAATACTGAAGCAGTACTCACATATATGTTGGATATAACTTTTAAAGTTCTGATTAGTTTATTTTGAATCGGCTTACAATGTGAATGTTTTCATGATTATTACTATCTATCAAAACAATTGTTCTACTAGTCATGGTATGATAAACTAGGTTTTGCATGAGGAGATGTTGGTAGAAGTCTTGTTCAGATTGATTTTGTGTGTAGATGATGCTGACAGTTTTGTTTTGAATGAACATCCAGGAGAAACCATTAACAAGAATGAGAATAATATTAGGTTTGTTTTGTTCCAACATTAATCTTTATTTTGTTTTTTATGATTTCAGCCACCATTGTTGATGTCCAGTATGCGTTGAACACTACATTAACATCATAACATTTACAGTGTAATTGTTTAATAATTAAGGCTTAATACACAATTGTACTAACACACTAACATAGTCTTCTGTTCTAATCTCTTTTTAATGCCTGCCTTAACCTTGGACCCGTGTTTCAACAAAAAAAATTGGACAAAATTAACAGCTGACCAACCTGAAGTTGATTCCTCCCCCGAAGTTCCTAAATCAGTTTCTTCCATTATTAAGAAGTTTGAACATATAACTTCAGTGGAGTCAAATTCTTCTGTAACCAAAGAACAGACAACTTCAACAGAAAACCATAGTGCTGAAGAAGAAGTTACTGAAGTCCAAACTGCTAAAAAGACAACAGTATCTGACTCAGTAACAGAAAAAGAGACTGAGATTGTATGTGGTGAAAGAGAAACAGTTGATTTAAATGAAAGAGATGGTCTGGAAGTTGATGCTCCAGATATGGAGATTGAAGCAGATGTGTCTCCAAGAACTCAAGTTAGGAATATAGTAGAGGATATTGAAGCAAAGGTTGAAAGTATATCCAAACATATTCATGATGAGTGTGACAGTATTGAAGATGAACAGACTGTTAAAAATATTGCACAAGTAGAATCGGAATTAAAAACTCCTGAAAAAACAGTTGAGGAAAATAAAACCTCACCAGAACAAAAGAGAAAATCAGTATTAGAACTTATACAAAGGCATGAATCTTTAGTGAAGGATAGTAGCATAGATAGTGATAAGGATACCAGTACCACAAAGGAAGTGACAGTAGAAAAAGTTGCAGATGAAACATTTGTGAAAGCTGATATAAAACCAGAGGAAGCTATTCCATGGAAAAATGAAGACATTGATGATTTGATTGAAGAAGAACAAAAATTGAAAAAAATATCTAAGAAAGATGAAAGTGAAGAAAGTGTAGCAAAGACAGTTTCAGATCATGTTATTCACATTGAAGAACAATCAGAATTGAATGACTGGGAAACTGCAGATAAGATAGAAACAGTAGAACTTGAGTCACCATGTAAACTTCCATCACCTCTACAACAGCAATACCCTATATATGCTGCAGAGGAAGGTGTAGTTGAAAGTCTTGAAGACGATGAAGAATCATTTATTGAAAAGAAAAACACTATTGGATCTTGTCAAGATGTAGAGGTGAAGGTTGAATCTGCTTCAAAAGACCTCACATTACCAAAAGACACAGAAATTATTATAGAAAAAGAAGTAATAAGTGAAGTGAAAGACATTGATTTACCTGAAGAAGACAATATATTAGAAGCTGCAACTGTTGAAGAGACAGATATTATTCAAAAAGATGAAAAAGAAATTCTTTCTGAGAATGACAGTGAGACTGACGAAGTTGAAACACTGGTGACAGAAAATAAAATTGAAACTGAAATAGTTGGAGAAACTAAAGTCATTGAAGAAAAAAAAATAGAAACACAAAGTGAATATTTTTTTAAAGCTGAGGAAAAGCTTGAACCTGAAATTTTTGTTGCTGAAGAAATTACTTCTATGGTGAAAAGTGCAGAATATGAAGAGTTGGATATTTCAAATGAAGTGTATGCTGAAGAAAGCATTGAAAAGACGGAACCATTGGAATATTTAAAAGATGACCAACAAACTTCAGCCAGAGAATACAATGTCCCCGCGGAATTAGAGGTATCTATCACTGAACAAGAGGTGGTTACAGAAACTATTGATGAGAGTAATGTTATTTCTGTGAAAGAAAGTATTTCGAAGGAAGATCTAATAGCAGCTGTTGTAACAACAACTAAAGTGTTAACAACACATGCAGAAGTAAAGCATACAGAACAGCTCCAAGCACATGTTCAGCTGTCAGATGGTGAGTCAGATAGTGATGAAGAAGTAGATAAGAATAAAAGCATTATTGAGAGTTACCCTCAAACTAACATTCAAGAAAAAGAACTCATATTACCAACTGTTGAACCAATTCCAACTGAAATAACTGAAAAAGTAGTTGATGTTAAAACTGATTTACCTTCTGAATTAGAAAATGACACTGATATAGGGACTGAAGAAGAAGGCAATATTGACAATAAAATTGTAGAAACAGAACTACAACAACCGATACAAGAAAAAATCACAGTTACATCAGAAATTATTAAACAGGATGTTATTTCTGAATTGGAATCAGATGAGAAAGAAGATAAAGTAACTAGTATAAATTCAAATGATAATGAAAATCAAAATGAAATTGAAGAAAAAGAAATTCAACCACCTTATGTAGAAACAGTTCCAGTTGTAACATCAGAAATTGTCACAAGAGATTTGCATCCAGAACTGGCAAAGGATGTGCTCTGTCAAAGTGAAATTGAAAGTGAAGTAGAAACTAAGAACATAGAAATTGATAGTGACAATATAGTAAATGATAAAGAAACGCAACCACCAGTGTTAGAAACAGTTCAAGTGGTACCATTAGAAAGTATTAAAAGGGACTTACATCCAGAATGTGAAAATGATTTGAGTCTTAAATATGAAGATGAAAGAAAAGATGAAAATCAGAAAACAGAGTCTGACAAAGAAATTGAGCAAAAAGAAAGTCATCCTTTAATAATAGAAAAAGTTCCAGTTCTTACACCAGACATTATTAAAAGAGAACAAGATGTCTGTTCCGAAAATATGCCTGAGGCAGAAGTGGAAAGCAGCCTCATTGAAACTAAAAATCAAAATGAAGTTGAAGAAAAAGAAGTACAAGCACCTGGTATTGAAACTGTTCCTGTTCAAGAATCTGAAATCATTAAAAAAGATTTTTCTCCTGAACCAATGGAAGTAAAAGATAAAGAAATGTTAGAATCTGAAAATGAAGTTGAACATGAGGTAGCGGTAGCTCCTGCAGTTTCTGAAACAGTTCCCACTCTTGTTGATCAAATCAATAAAGTAGAAACTATTTCAGTTGTTGACAATGAGATGGAAACTGATGAAGATAAACTAACAGAAATAATCCCTGACATTGAAAGAAAAAACAATAAATTTATTGAAATAGATTTCAATGAACATGAAAAAACAAACAGTGAAAAAGTGCTAGAGTCGCCTGTCTCTGATGAAGACCTTGTTGAAAAACCAACACATGTCAGTAGAGATTCAAGTGTAGATGTTTCTGAAACTGACAAAAAGTCGTCAAAGTCAGATTTGGAAGAGAAACGACTAGAAGATGAAATTGGATATATTAATGAAGACACAATAGACTTGGATAGGGAACATGGTTCCTTTTTTCTAGGTGAAAACAAACAAATCAGCCAAGTTACAAATCAGAAAGTACTCTTGTCAAGACAAGAAAGTAATATTGAGATAACACTTGCTGAATATGGGGACAATGATCAATATGGTGATGAATATAAATCAGAAAATGTCACTGAAGAAATAGAAAAAAAAATTTCTGAAAGTGACTCTCAATCAGATACTTATCAATTAACTGAAGCTAATCAACAACCAAAATCTGAGCCTGATTATGAATCACATGAAACTGTTGAATATGAAGATAAACTTATTGAAGAAGATAAAACTGATCAAAAAGTAGAAACAACTGCTATTGAAACCCACAAAGGTGTTTTAGAATCTGACATCCCTGATGATGAGCCAGCAATGGAAGAAACTAAACTGCATGGAAGAGTGTGCAGTGATATACTGCAGGCTGCAGATGAAGAAATGGATGGAGAACCTGTAGCATTCTCTGTTGAACCAAGCTCAGATGAAGAAAATGAATACTTAGATGGAAATAGGGTCCAATTTGACCTTAGTCAGGAAGAAGTAATGGTCAAAGTGGGGGATGACTATTATCGAGAAATTGCTGAAACAACAGAATTTGCCGAAATAATTTTAAACACCATTGAAGCCGAGGAAGATACAGCTAAAGTAATTGAAATTATTGAGGGTGATGGTCAGGATGAAATTGAAACAAATGAAATAGATTTAATTCCAGAAAGTCCTGGTATTGTGAGTGAAACTGTTGTATTTGAGGATAATGAATGCATGCATGCATCTACTACCTCAGATTATGATCTAGCTCTAAGTTATACTGACAGGGTTGAACACAAAGTAGATGGTGAAAGGAAATCTTCTATTACCAGTAGCAAATCAGAAGATCAAATTGAATCTGAAATTGACAGGAAAGTAGATATTGAAATGAAAGATGATATTTGTTTGAAAGAGCCGCAAGATCAAGAAAAACTGGAGAGACAAATTGATTCTGAGATTGAAAAAGACAGTGATAGGAAATCTTCTATAGCAAGTAGCATATCAGAAGATCAAATCGAATCTGAAATTGACAGGAAAGAAATTATTGAAATGAAAGATGATATTTGTTTGAAGGAGCCACAAGATCAAGAAACACTAGAGAGACAAATTAATATTGAGATTGAAAAAGACAGTGATAGGAAATCATCTATAGCAAGTAGCAAATCAGAAGATCAAATCGAATCTGAAATTGACAGGAAAGAAATTATTGAAATGAAAGATGATATTTGTTTGAAGGAGCCACAAGATCAAGAAACACTAGAGAGACAAATTAATATTGAGTTTGAAAAAGACAGTGATAGGAAATCATCTATAGCAAGTAGCAAATCAGAAGATCAAATCGAATCTGAAATTGACAGGAAAGAAATTATTGAAATGAAAGATGACATTGGATCGCTGGAACCAACTGATCTAGAGAAACAAATGAATACTGAAATTGAAAAAGAACAAAAAGAAATTGCTGAAGACACTAACCAACAGAATTTAGTTGAAATCAATGTTGAGCAAATACAACTTTATGAAATGGAAAAAGACAAACCTATTGAAGAAGAATATAAATTTGAAGTTGATAATTTCAATGAGACTTACATTGATAGAACTGAAAGCTTCATTGAACATTTAAGAGATGACGTAGAACTAGGACAAAAGTATACAAAAAAGACTGTCATTAAATCTGATGCTGACTTAAATAAAGAACCATCAAAACAAGCATACTCATTTTCAACATTTGCTCTTGGAAGCCCTGAACAAACATTTGGGTCAACAGCAAATGGTCAGCAAGAAGATATGGATGATATTGATGCCGATTCCATCGAAGATGAAGAGGTAGATTCTTTATTAGAAAAACAAAAAGAAATGTTAGTTGAACCAGAACAGGAAAGTATAAAAAGTTCAGAGAGACCATTGTCTCCAACAGATTATACACTGGATGTTGACATGGATGATTCCATTTTATTGGAGGGGAAACACTATGAGGAAGAGGTAGGTGATGTTTCACAACAAATCTTCATAGAACAAACAATAGAACAACAAAAGATGTCACCAGTAAAGATGCAGCGTGAAGCTGGAGATGGAGAAGAAAAACCAACAGAAGAAATGCCTCCATCTCCATCAGAATACACACTTGTTGCTTCATATGAACAAGAAAAATTAAAGCAGTTACTTAACTACATCCCAGAAAAGATGTCTCCAGTGGCACGTGTTATGTACGAGGAGAACATGTCAGTATCAATGGATGAATCTGTGTTGCAGAGATCACTTGGTATTGAAAGTGAGACCAATATCATGAGTGCTTCCTATGACGAGGAAGCACTCAAACATGTCTACGATGAAGAGGACATTATGGTATCTTCCAACGAACATGTGATGCAAGACTCCTTGATTGCTTCGTCTTTAGAACCTGACGAATTTCGTACTACCGGAAGCATATGCTCTGGCAAAGATGAAGAATATTCGGTCTCTTCATCTGATCAAGGAGTCATGGAAAAGTCATATGAGGGGGATATAATGACTGATTCATACGAAATGGACTCTTTACAGAAATCTGTTAGTTCAGCCAAGGAGGGTGGGTCAAGTGATTCAATGGATCATGAAATGCTTCGGAGATCATTAGGGAAAGATGCTGACCCTATGTCTGCTTCTATGGACCCAGATGCCTTACAAAGGTCATTAGGTATTGATGGAGATATGTATTCTTCAACAGACCAAGATGCTTTAAGGCGGTCATTGGGTTTAGATAGAGTAGACGATGAAATGGCTGACTCGCTTGAACCAGAACAATTACATAAAGCGCTAGATGTTGTAACAGAGGAAGCACCTCTTACAAGTTCAATGGATGATGCAATGATTGAACAGACATTAGGTTTTGGAACAGAATCAGTCATGGATGAATCCATGGGCGAGGATGAGTTGAGGGTTTCTCTTGGTATTGGTAAGACGGCAGATTTAATGACAACATCATTAGAGTTTGATGATTTAGATGCACTTCATAGGTCTCTAGGATTGGCTGGAAGTGAAAGTCATGGTGACACCACATCAGAGGTATCACAAAAATCCTCAGAAATAGACCAAATTGACAGTATGACACAATCTATGGATCAGGATGCATTTAGGGAGTCATTTGGTTTAAGGTCAGATGGCATTATGGAAGGGTCAATGGACCAAGAGGCTCTTAAACGGTCTCTAGGTCTAGACAGAAGGGAAGACCTGATGTCTGGATCAATGGACCAGGATGCCTTGAGGACATCTTTAGGTTTGGACAATATTCAGGACAGTGATGAAAACAAAACTGACAGCAAAACAGAATATAATGACGATGATGATGATGATGATAGTTTCAGCGCTTTTAGAAACAGAGACATTGATCCAATGATGGTTTCAATGGATCAAGATGCTCTTCACACTTCGTTAGGTTTAGATAGAATAGAGGAAGGAGACAACATTGAACAGACAAAAACAGAAATTGAAATTAGTATAGGGGAGACAGTTAAAAGGGAGGAGGGGGTAATGGCATCAATGGATCAGGAGGCACTGAGGACTTCACTAGGATTAGATGTAATTAGGGAAGAAGTGAAGGAGGAAACAAGTGAACAGGCTGAGAAGCAGCATGGTGTGCATGAAGACTTGGAAACTGTGCATGTTGCAGGTATTTATATAGATCAGATATGTGAAGATGGTGAATTGGCAAATGCTTATTTGGTATATATTTGAATTACAAATTGAAAAGATAATATTCAAATATCGTGTCCATTAGTCTTCTGTGAGAGCTGCTTGGTTTAAATTGAGAGAAAAGCATTTGCCAATTCACTGCTTTAAAACAATTCCTTTAGTGAATGGTAGTGAATTTTAGTTCATCATTTCATAGTAGCATGAATTCGTAATAAAATTAACATATCTTCTACATAAAAAAAATCAATAAACTTGGTTAAAATTTTTGAGAAAATACAAGTTAATACATGTATGCAAGTTTCTACCGGGTACTTGTGAAACAATAAGAAGTTCCAAATAATTCTGAATTCCTTTGACTTTTTCAAGCAGTAGATGGTTTTAATAGCATTGACTTATTTAACACTTTATATTGGGATTTAAAAATGTTTTAAAGAATTTTAGTCTTTTTGATTTCCATCATTACGTTTTTATTTTGTAATTAATAAATGCTCATTTTTTTCCATTCTTTACAATTTCATTTTAGGCTTGGATGACTCGTTTTCCGTCACATCTAGCGAACAAGCCATCCTACAAACACCCGACCAATCAGAAGGCAATACTTTAAACTCCGCCTTCAGTTCTGATTTCTGTGAATCTGAAGCCCCCCCTCCAAAACCTCTTGAACTTGAAGTCCTTGCAGCAGAAGAGCGCAAGAGACGATTGATTTCAAGTTATGAAAACGTATACACTGACGTACCATTAGAACCTACAGTAAACAGGATGTCAATGGACGCCTCTGAGATGGACATCGGGGATCGTTTCGATACAAAACAACCTGACTCTAAGCCTCAAGCCTCGGGTCTGTCTTCAAGTTACGAACAACTTTATGAAAAAAAGGAGCAATCTGATGACGAAGGTGAGTGTAAATCTGAATCTACCACATTGTCGTCTGCTTCTGGTTTAATTGACGTCTGCTCCATTACTTCCACTTCTCCCTCTGTGCGCCCCTCTCACAGCACTAATGGTCACACTTGCCCAGTCTATATTACAGTAGAATCTGGACTAGATAAACTTGCATGTAGCTTGTCACCACTGGATGGTGCACAAGGCTTTTCAGCTTATGATGGCCACAGCATACGGGTGAAGTCGGAGGTTGTGGAGAGGTCAATGTCATGTGATACAGACCACATGGAGGAGACGAGTCGCCAGACTGAACGCCCAAGCTCCTCTCCTGATGTGTACAGTCCAGTGGAAACACGGGTCATACTAACACCTTTTGACAAAGGTACCATTTCATTGGCATTTTGTTCGATTTTGTTCTTTCATATAACTTTTGCTTTCAATGGTGCTATCTATATTGTTTATCTTTCTCAAGGTCTCCTGGATTGTGTTTGCAGTGACACTTATTATGTTGTTTAGTTTCAATGCTTTCTAAGAATTTTGCTTTCAGTTCTAATTTTTGGAAAATGCATATTTCAAGACTTGCTTGAACTATTGTCACTTGTATTGTGTGTATGTATTTCTGTTTTGTTTCAATGCTTTCAAAAAAATTTGCTTTCAGTTCTAATTTTTGGAAAAAACATCTTTCAAGAATTGCTTAAACTCTTGTCACTTAAATATTGTGTACTGTAACTCTATTATGAGTTTTAACTGTTGTTATTTCAGGTATCAATTTTGCTTGCTAATTTTCTGTTCTGTATGAATTTATGTTTCAGACATTGTCTATATTATAAATAAAATTTAACTCATTAATTGACCTACACAATTCATTTCAGCTGCTCCCAGGGCAAACGGATTTTTCGAAAGATTTTTGTTTTTGTTTTGTAAAAACTTTTCTTTTTACCACTTTTAGGTAGATTTTATGTTGCAATGCTTTAGAGTGCTTCTCCTAAAATTTCTACATTTCCATTTTAATATGTAGATGTTATAGTTCTACTACACCGTGTGTCAAAATATGAAATTATCTAAATTGTCTTCCAACTCTTTTCAGTCTCTGGTTAGAAATAACATATCATTTCTTGTGGAACAGAAATTCTGAAATCTTCTTCTAAGAGTTGTTTTGCATGAAGCATGTTGTTCGTTACGCATAAGTTGATATTTATAATTGCGATCAGAAATGTTGTACCAGTATTTATAATTGCTGTGTATCAAGTGAAGATGTGGTGTAAATTTCAACATCATCATCAGAAGTTGAACTTACTTTAGAAGCTCTCATGCCGACTATAAATAAAATCTTGTATCTTGTCTTGGTGAAAATAATAATGTGTCTGAAATATCGTGATGGAAGCCACATGCCACCATTATACTTAAGGTGCACGCATAAAAGGAGGAATTGAGTTAAAATACACAATTTCCTGAATAATGTCATTATATTGTTAAATTATTACAAGTATATTTTTGTGCTAGAATGAACTAAGACATAGAAATGTACCAGCATCAACATTTTAAAAAAAAGAACGTTCCCGCACCTTAAATGGATAACCTGGAGGAGAAATACATTCCTTATATATGCGGGTCAAGCAGGGTGGTAGTCTAATTGGTAGAGGTTGTGGGTTAGATTCCCAACTCAACCCGATGCCTCTCATAAAACAACACTCAGTACTGGTTCTGCCAAGGAAGCGGACTCGAGAGCAGTTCATATAAGCTCTGAGCTTTCATCGCAATCAAGATAAAAGAAATTAGTATAAACTATGAAAAAAACTATATATGCGGGTATACACAGTCTAAAATTAGGACAAATAATCAACGTTTAATATTTCTCAAAAATTTAATTATAATGGACTGAAAGTTAGTTGATAATTGAGCAAGTTCATCATTGCACAGTATTGGTAAAGCGGGTAATTATTATTTCTCAAAATTTTCATGAACTAGTTCAGACTTTCTGACTGTGTTTACTTTTCCTATTGCAACCTTCTAGAAGGGTTATCAAAATACTGGTTCAAAAAGCTGACTTATATAAATGGATCATGAACTCTATAAAAGTCTGTTACTGTTTAATTGTAGTGATATCAATTTTATGACCTTGTTCTTCAGTCATCTGACTATCAATCCAGGGGTTGTGGGTTTGAATCCCAGCCTGGCAACAGTCTCCGTGATGAATGATATTCAACATTGTGTCTCATTATCATTTGTCTCTCACCGCTGGGGAAGTTATCAGTTACTTGCGGAGATGGGGTGTGCTTGAGTATTGGTTAACCTTTGAGGATCCCAAGAAACAGTGGTTAGGCTAACTAATCGTCTGTTAGCCCTTATTGACATAAAAATGAAGCCAAATAGTCAATCAATCAATCGATAACAAATAAAATGCAAGGAAGCTTACAGATATTGTTCACAGTGTTTTCTCCTTGTATTGATAACTACTGATACAAAGTAAAAAAAAATATGGCATACACCCTCATCATCTAATGGACAGTTTATACTTTGTATTAATGCTACATTAGGAGGTCCAAGCTCCTTCCAGTCTGAGGTTACTCTGGAACAGGATGAAGTAGAAGTCAAACAAGGTAGCCTATTGTCTTAATTGTTGTGGTGCTCTCAGAGTATTTCATACTTTCCCTGTACTGTTCTATCTATGACCTAATCGAAAGTTACAATTTTTCTGAAAAATTAGTTGTTTGTGGGTTTTTTTTGTATGTATTCAATATTTAGTCAAGAAGTTGTTTGGTCCAACTGATATTGTAACTTTTGATGTGGATTTTATGAATTTCAATGTATTTTCACATTTGACACAAAAAGAAACATCATTTTTATTTGCATGAGGCAAGTTATAACAAACAAAAACTTTTTAATTGCCATGTTTTGTTGTTTAACTCATTTAATAATTCAGTTAAAATATTACAGTTTTTGTAATTAATGCTTTTTCTGCTTTTTGTAATAAATTGATATCTATGTATTATTGATAGATTATTGACCTGATAAAAGATCACATTATTCTTGCATACCAGACATGGATTTCAGATTTTTTTTTACAGGGTATAGATTTTTCATCCAACACTCATGTCACACACTTATTCTACCCTACTGTGACGTTTGAGCAATTTTTTATGTGACGTATAAAATCATATGACGTAATATATTTAATTTGATGTCTTAAAAGTCATCATGTAAAAATATAACAATTTAAACTGAGTATTAATGTGTTTGGTATGCAAGAAAAATAATCTTACATGGCCTTTTTGGTTCAGATAGAAATTTCATCCAGAGAGATAACTGTTTTCGCGGGAATGAGGCTCCGAAACAGTTGGGACAGATTTTTCTCACTGAACCTGAAACCAATGTAAGATCACATAAACGAGACCGGGTCACATGACCATATATGACAAACCAAGAGGAATGTAATGGATTTCAATTTGATGATCCAACAAATCTTATCCTTCTTGTCCAGGTTGAAAGATATCTTTATCATATTCTGTTTAAACAATGTCACATTTTATTTACAGTCAAATTCTTGCTCAGTGAAAGTTGTTATAACACTGTCAATTTCAGTCCATTTCTATCATCAAAATTTGACGGTGGGTGGGGGTAACATTTTAAACATCATAAATTGTCTTATTTTAACAACTTTTCTAATCCATTTCATTTGTAGTGCTAAAAGATTTCTAATAATATTTAAAGAAAAAACAATATTCAGAAAATGCTACTAGTATATATTATTTTTGATATGTGACCTTGTCTTGCTTTTATTAAAATATATTTACTTGCGAAAAAAAACTTGATGTAGAAACTTCTGCAATAAATGAAATGTTTGCATGATAAATCTGATTTCATTTGATAAATTTCTAACATCAAACCGAAGGACTTAAAGATCCTCTTAAATTGCCATTTAAAACTTGCAATGTAGGAAAGAATAGTTTTAGTAAATGCTTTCGACTAATATCAAACACCGAAATATGTTTTTTATCAGTGCATTATAGAGTACTAATACTTACTTTGCATTGCTTGGGTTTTTGTACATGCAGCCACTGTTGAGGAGAAAACAGCAGGAACTGATGTTGAGGAACAGTTCTCTCCCTTTACTAAACACTCTCCCACCTTAAAACATAAATTTGAACTAGATGTTAAAGATCAAACTGAGGGTCAAACATTTTCGATTACTGACTCTCCAACTGAATCTGTCTCCCCATCTAAAGAGCCAGCTGACATATCTCCAATCCAGGAGAATTTGAAGTTGGAGAGTATGTCAGTGTCTGTTGGAAGATCACCATCGGATTTTCATTTTGAAATAGATGAAAGTCAGATGCTTAAATCTCAAGCAAAATTGTTTGAAACAGCAAAAGAATCAAAGGATTCTCTTTTTGATGATGAAAGCAAAAGCGGAAACTTCAAGCAAGTAGAAAAAATAGTTTCAAAAGAAACTCACAAAGAAGAAAGAACAACAACTACATCAACATCAGTTGAAGAGAAGTTAATTTCTAAAGATGAAGTTAGCGGTGAGCCACCAAGAATTGTCATGGAAGAGAAAGTCTTCTCTACCGAAGATACTGAAAAATATTCTAAAACAACAGAGTCTCATGATGAACTGAAACTGTCAACTGGTGAAACAATTACAGAGGAAATAGAAATAAGAGATGATGGAACTGAGGTTAAAAAAGAAAGTAAGGATCTTGTAGCAACAATTGATGAAGATTCCAATAAAAAAACTGAAGAAACACTAACAAAATCACTGAAGAAAAGGGAAGATGTAAAAGAAACTGTTTACCCTTTTGTGAAAGAAACAGATACTGGTGAAATTAAAGAACAATTAATTGATACAGTGACTTCCAAAGAAGAAATCTTACAGACATCTTTAAATGTTGTAGCTGATGAAAACAAGCATACCAGTGATGAAACAAAATTAACATCAGAGCGACAAATAGAAGTTCATGGTGATTCAGAAACTATCATTGCTGGTTCTGAGATCCAAACTGAAGAACAAAAACACACTGTTGAAGAAACAACAAAAGAGGAAGGAAATACAGAAGTAAATATTTCTAAAAAGGAAGATTTTGTGGAAGTCTTATTTGATGTGAATGCTAACAGACCAGAAGAAGCTCCATATCATATAGAGCCAGTACAAGAAAGACATGGCCAAAGAGAAGAACAGTTTATTGAAAGACAAGAATTCAAGTCAGTAGAAATGAAAAAGGATGGTGCATCCTTCGACATAGATAGAGAAGCTGAAATGAAAACAAGCCCGGAAGCAAAACCTGATAAAAGTAAAAAGCAACAAAGAGATAGTGGACTATTTGAAGAGTCATCTGGCGGGGATGATTCAGAAGATGAAAAGTCTCAACGATCTGAACAATTGGAAGCTATGGCTTTTGATAATATGGCATTTTCTGAAGAGGAAAGTAAAGAAAAACAAAATGTCTCTCAGATGGTTGAAGAAGACTTTTCTAAACAATCTATATACCTTGAACCTAATTTAGAACTTGACAGACACAATGATATATCACCAGAAGATTTGGAAGAAAAATTAACACGTTTTGACTTTGCAGAGGAAATAAGACAAGAAATACAAGACAGTGTCATTCTTCCAAGAGATGATGACAAAACTCTCTCACTCTCCGGTGCAGACTATAATACCAGAAAAGATCCATATGGTGCAACGCCTTTAGGAGTTGAGGATATACCTGAAGATGAAGCGGAAGATAGACTGACACATGGAAGTTACACTGACAGTGCTCCAGATGAACCCATAATAGAAGGTGCAGTAGGTCCAGCTATTATGCCTGAGTATCTAGATGAAGAAGTTTACCACAGTGACTCCTCATCTTCCAACAGTCAAACAGGTAATGAGGTGTTTGATCAGATCACTGGAGCATTTGTTCCATGGGAAATTCAACATCAGTTTAGCAGACAGTTTTCAGACCCGTATACTGAACAGGAGGCAGATAAAGAAATTGCAGCTAGCGATTCAGCTAAGTCATTAGATATGGGTATTTTCTACAGGAGAGATGCAAGTCAAGATTCTAAAGCCAATTTCAAACCTGATGACACAGAACAAAATAGGCAAAAGCAAAGCACTTCTTCAGATGAAACATCTCCAACAACCAAGAAAAAGACACAAAGGGTAAGATTTTCATTATCTGAAGATCGTGATGCCATCAATGTTGAATATGCAGAAGAAAAAACTGTGAATTCCTATGATATGAAATTAACTGAGGAATGGAAAAAGGCTGGAAGTGATGATACTTCTGAGGTTTTACAAGGTAGTGCTAGCACAGATGCAGAAAGAGCAGAGCCACATGAGAAAATTACAGAAGCCTATCAACAAGCTGTTATAGCCACAATAATTGAGTCTAGAATTCAAAACGAGATTACTCGCAGAAGTGAACTGGAGGAGTATGACAGTTATGAACAATCAGAACCAGATGTGGTTCCGACTACAAAGGTGAAAATAACTGGTGCAGATACAGTTTCATACACATCTTCTGTAACGCAGTCAATATTAGATCAGTATGAGGGACAGGATGTAGAGATAGAAGAAGAGGAATATGATGAAGATGATTATAATGTGGAGATGGTCACCACAATGTCCCAAACAACAGAAACACAGCCACTTTGTGTTGTCAGTAGAGAATCTAGACTAGCACATGAGGAACTATTAAGAGAATCGTTTGATGAAAAGGACAGGTCTATATCACCTTCAATAGACAGTGAAGAGTTGTCTACCACTTATGAAAGCCAAAAAGAACTTCAAGAGGAGCTGGATTTGAGTATGCTGTCAAGGAAATTTCCAGTCATAATACACTCAAGTGGCAGTGAAATCGGTGAAAATGAGATATATGAGTTATCAGAAACAGATAGGGAAGCTGAGGATGAGAGACTTTCCCCTATAGAAGAGACATCAGGTGGGGAAGCTGGATCAGGTGGTGAAGCTGGAGATGACACTGGATTTACAGGTGATACTAAAACTGACAAAAAAGTAACCTTTCAGACAGACATGCAACAGTTGTGCTCTGTATCTAGTGAAGATTTGGTTAAAACTTCAACATCATCATCAGAGGTTGAACCTACTTTATTAGCTGCTTCATATGACTTAGAATCTGGTAGGGTTTCACATGTTGTTACATCATATGATCTTTCACCAGATACAGTGGAGAAACAGTTCCTTCCAGTAGCTGCAGCACCCAAATCAATTCTTTCAAGTCCTGAAGATGATGTTTTTGAGGCTGATCTAACAAGTGGAACAAATGATACGGTGTTAACTGTAGGAGAAAATGAAACTCCTACTGATGGGGATATAGAGCTTCTTCCAAGAGATTCAGAATCACCTGATAGATTATGTAAAAAAGGAACTGAATCAGCTTCTACAGGTACAGGAACATTTCCATCTCCACCTGCACCTTCCCCATTTGAGCCCCATGTAAAGGAGGACCACATTGCAACAGATTTAGAAGGTGTAGCAATGAAAATGAAACAGTTGCAAACAGTTGATAGTGTTGAAAAACAAAATTTGAATTTAAGTCTGCAAGTTCAAGACAGTGAGACGCCAGATAATATTGATATCCAAGATGAAGATTTATCACCATTTGAAATTATGTCACCAAGTGAGCTGGATGGCTATGAACAATATTCTGAAAAGCAAAAAGAGTTTGAAGCTGTCATGGCCCTTTCTGCAACATCACAAGCTTCAACAAGTAGTTACGCTGAAGTAAATATATCTGATGTTTTGGATACCTCCCATATACCTCAACCAATTGTGATTCCATCAGCACCCCCGATGCCAGATCTACTCAGTCCAGACAAATCAACAAATGATTCTTCATTTGAACACTCATCTCCTGTCAGTAGTGAAATGTCTGAAAAAGGTTTAGAATCTCCTTTTGATATTCAACCAACAGTTAACATATCACAAGTTCCTGATATTCTATCTTCAGTTCTCCCAGCCCAAGTTGTTCAACCAACAGAAGATGTGAGAATACCAAATGGTCCAACTGAGGTAGACTTTAATCCAGAAATAGATTTAGATTTCAGTGGTCCAAGTTACCAGCCTCCAAGAGAAGAGCAAGATGAGCAGCAAGGAAGAGAAGAGCCAGATGAACAGCATCAACAAGAAACAGACATGCAAGCACAGCAACAACTATCAGCAGATGAACAAGACCAAGAAACATCAGAGCAGTTTGTAATTGTATCCCAAAGTGTAGTTCAATCTTCGTTGCAGCAGTCTGGCTCACAGGCAGCTGTTTATGAGGAAGAAATGACAGGTTCTGCAGTTATGACACAGCAAACTGCTCTTCTTACTGAAAGTATAATGGAGGACTTACCAGTTCAGAGTGGTCAAGACCTATTAATAGTATCTGATGCTACTTTGTATGGGTTAGATATGCCCTCAGATGAAGCTGCATCCATGACAGCCTCACATGTTGAATGTGATTCTTTGAATGTTTCTGCATACACTTCAACATCTTTTCATGATGATACATCTGAACAGGTTGACAGTCGAGAAGTCCTTGGTCAGATTATAGGTACAGATCAAACTGAAGAAGATTTAAGTGAAAGACCATCAGAATCAATACAAGACATACCAGAGTCACCAGAAACTATTGAAAGTAGAGATACAGTTGAAGGAGAAACACTTGTAGAAAGAGGTCATAGTTTTTCTGAAAGTGCCCCTTTAGATGTACAGACATACCCTTTAGAGAATCAGACAATCCCTTTAGACATGCTGGCAACCCCTTTAGGCACACGGATGACCCCTTTAGATATTCAGCCAATCCCTTTAGAAGAGGGGGCAGAAGAAAATTATAAGATTAATAAAGACAGTATTTATCCTGGTAAAAGAGCATTGGAGGTGGATCTGACTGCATTTGTTCAATGTGAAACTGAAGAGTTTCAAGATGTTGAAGCAAGTGCAGAGAGATCAACTCCAGATCAATTCTTAGATGAAGAAGAATTAGATGAGGAGTTGATGAAACTGAGAGAAGCATCTGATTATGAGATTGATACTCCAATTGAGGGAACTGAAGAAAGAGAGACTATCAGAAGTGCTGAAGATCGGGCTGAGTTTGAACTTAAAACTGATTTGTTTGACTTTAACCGACCATTAACACCAACGCCTGTTGATAAGAAACAAGGCTTCTTTGATGAAAGCTTTGTATTAAACACTGACAACAAAGACCCAAAAGAGGATGATGAGGACTTGCATGATGGTAAAGAGAGGCCAAAAGATGAAGTATTGCAAAGAAGAGCAAGTGAATTTGTTGAAAATGTTCTTGAAGAAGTTAAAGTTAAGGTGAAATACAAAACAGCTCTTGATATTGATGATGATGTTGCTCTTGTCCAAAGTCCTTTATCAGAAAATGGTGGTGATATTACTGATTTTGCTGATGAACTACCTTTTGATGAACCATCAGAATTTCCTGATGATTATGCATGTGAAACAGAAATTGGTCAAGAAAAGCATGGAAAGGACAATGAAGAAATAGATGAAGGTGTTGAACTCCAAAAGGATGCATCCAACACTTTATCTGTAGATTCTGCAAAGCCAATTGTATTGGTAAAACAAATTTCTGAAGAAATACCAGAAATAACACTCACCCAGCATTTACATGAAGAAGTCAATAGTGATGATGATATATATCCTTATAGTCAACCAGAAGTTGAAAGAGATACTTCAAAAGAAGAATCATCCAACCTGGACCAGTTCGATGAAATGGGTACAGATGACAGAACACCTGAAAAGGTAGTAGATGAGTCATTTGTGTCAACATCAACAACTACAGTTCAGTCTTCAGGTCCAGTGCTTGACCATACTGCCTCAGCAAAAGTATGTGTTCCAGAAGAAGCAGATGATGAAGATATGCAAGTTGTTGAAGAATATTTCACTCCTTCAGTATCTTCATCTGCACAAACAAAAGTACCTACCTCTCAAAAAGACCATACTGATTCTGGAAAGGTTTGTGTTCCAGAAGAAGCAGATATAGATGACATTGATACTGAATTCACAAAACTTGACCTGAAGCCGCTATCAGCATCTGTTCCATTTGATCAAACTGACTCTAAATTTGGTGATTCCGAACAAGAAGAAGAACCACCAAGTATAAAACCTGTGACTTCATTGACTTCCACAATCACAAAAGAGAGTTCTTCCCATCAGGATTTTACTGATAGTCAACAGAGTGTTTCCATATCAGAGTCCACTGAAACAGCAACCACTGAATCATCAAGCACTGAATCAACCACATCAAGAACAAGTTCAACTGTAACTGTAATGACCATCACATCAAACTCTCGTACAACAGAACAGACTCATTTTTTAGGGAAAAGCTCTGATTCTGATGCTTTTTCAGCCAAGTTTGACTCAAAATCAGTCTTTGTAGATAGTAAACAACCAGAGACTGAATTTGTTGCCAAATTTGCTCCTGAACAAGAATTGAAATCAGAGCGAATCGAGAATAAAGACCTTAATGTCACTATTAAATCTTCTGAATCAAAAGAAATTTTCTATGACACAGAAACAGAATTTAAATCAGTAGTTTTTGTTGAAAAATTACATTCTGTATCGTCCTCAATACCAATTCCTGCACCTAGGAAAACCAGTCGTTCAAATAGTGCAGAAAGCGGAGATAGCATTGAATCAAATGAAGTTCAAGCTACAGTCGCTGATGCCAAAAGCTCAGAAATAGATGATGCTGGAGATTCCTCAAGTGTTGACAGTTTTACTACAGTAGTTGCAGCTGATGAGGAAGAGGAAGAAGATGATGATGATCGAATGGCAGACTTTGCTTCATTGACATCCTCTATTCACTCAGACATCCAGGGAGGTGTTCATGCAGAGGAAGATGATGAAAAACAAGAAACCCGTGACCCTATGAAGGAGCTTATGGCTTGGGCTCAAGATAAGAAAACAAAAGAATGTTTTCAAAATAAGCAAGATGTAGAAGAGGAAGATTTAGAAGCTGAAGATGAAAAATCAACTTCGATGTATCCATGGAATAAAACAGAAGAAGTCAAGGGAATTATGCCATTTCCATGGAGAAAAGATGAAGAAGAAGATGGTGAATCATTAGGTGGAAGTGATAGATATGACTATATTGACAGACAAGCATTGAGTGTGATAACTGAACTGTCAGAAGAAGACAGGTTTGAAATTATTGACAAGGAAGATATTGAGAGTGGAAGCACTGGCACAGGTTCAGATTCCCGTCATTATAGTTCCCCAGATTTCCCGCCCCCAAGTCCTATGAGTAATCTCAAATTTTTCAGTAAAAGTGGAGAGAAGGATGATATATCTGTGTCTTCATCACTTTTAGAATTTGAAAGACTTGAACATGAAATAAACCAATCTAGATCATCAGGTTCTTTAGAAAATGGAGGTAAAGATAGCCTTGGGGGTTCATTGGATGAATCAAAATTCTTAACTAAAACTGTAGAAAAGGATGACCTTTCTTTATCATCATCTTTAGCAGATTTTGAACGACTTGAACGTGAATTGACTCAAGGAAGTTCTGACAGTTCTATAGAAAAAATTCTTTCACCAGCTGTGATATCCCCTCACGAAACTGGAAAAAGTAGTAATAAAAGTAGTGTGTCTGGTTCCATCACGTCACTTTCAGAGTTTGAAAGATTGGAGAAAGAATGTATTGATGAAACCAGAAGAAGTTCCATGGAAAGTTTCAGTCACAAAAGTTTCGCTTCTATCACTTCATCACAAGCTTCATTGACAGAGTTTGAACGGTTTGAACAGGATTTTGTAATTGCTGAACAGCTTGAATTAGAGGCACAGAAGATTGTGTCTATCCTAGAATCAGGCTCTCTTCTCCCAAACCAATACAGCAGTGAACCTGAGTTATCTTATTCCGAATCCCAGACCACAACTAGAGAAATGTTTTTCATGAAAACTGACCATTCAAAAGATGAAGACATAGACAAAGACTCAATAGATGGAAGAGATGAGATAGATGAAGATAGTTTAAGTGAAAATAAAAAGAAAACACGAGCAGATGTGCCTGATGATACAGATTCCCTCGATGGTGACCAATCTGACATGACCACTTCCATAAACTCGGCCATATTAAAATCAGAATCTGCTACAAAAATAGGTACAGACTTTGATGTTGACTCCCTCCATGACAGTACGCATAGCAGTGATGGTGCTATGAAGATCTCATCTGATTCTCTTGGAGAAAAGTTGGGAGTTTCTAAACCTGAAAAAGATAAATTTGATTCAGATTCTCTTCATGAGCAGGAAGAAGGTGTGATGGACAAGTCTGCAGATTCACTGGAACTGAATCAAGAAGTTTCGGCATCACCAGAGAAGTTTGAAACTGACTCTTTACATGAACATGATGATGTAATGCAAACATCAGTGGATTCCCTTGAATCTTATCAAATTGAACCAAAGCACAATGTTATGGAAGTATCCATGGAATCTGCAGGGACAGGATGGAGCTCTGCAAGTTCAATGTTTTCCAGGTCTTCTGTAGACACAATGAGATCAGCTGACCATGATATACACAGTGATTCTGGACATTCTCGTGAAGTGATGGAAGCCTCCATGGAATCATGGGAGGAATATGAAGCTGAAGAAGAAGAAGAGACTGACAACTTTTTTATCATATCTAAATATCAGTCAAGTATGGAGGCTGCAGTGTCTAGTAAATCTTCAAAAACAGAGAAAACGGGATACACTCATCCTTATATGGACTTTGAAGGCAATGTCCCTGCTGATAATTACCAATTTATGATGCAGGGATCAGGATGGAATGAAAATTTCAAAAATATTGAATCTGAAAGCAACTCATTATACCTTGCAAAGCAACCTTATGAAGAAAAGAAAAAAATATTCACTATGACAGAATGGGAAGCCATGAAAAAGGCTAAGAAAATAGAGGCAGAAGAAGAGGAACGAGCTCAAAAACAAACCACAGAAGAAAAGAATAAAGAAACAACAACAACAGAGAAAAGCGAAAAATGGAAAATGGAAGAAAGTACAGAAATTGATAAAAGTCTAACAACAGCTACTTTAGATGGTGCAACAGATTCAGAAAAATATTCAGTTACCAAGACAACAAAAATATCCAAGTCAGAAACAGACAAAACAAGTCTATTTAGTAACAAGACTGTTTGTTCAACAGAGAATGTTAAGTCTGAATCTACCCCTAAGGATCCCCCAACGAGCCTAACGTTGAAAGGTATATATATACATAAAATGGGAGTTTTGTGTTGATATTTCTGTGATTCAGTATTTCTGTATGGCTTGCATGTTTTCTTTATAATTGATGTGCTTATTTTTCTTTTACAAATGTTTTCAAATTGTTGAGTCACAGTAACCTTAATACAGCTGCTGATCAGAGCAAGAAGTAAAGAAGTTGTATTTATAATAATGTTGGATATTGATTTAAGATTCTCAGTTTCAAATCTGTCGGTAACTTGGCTTCTTTAACAGATGGGAGTAGATATTGGCTGTGGGGTAAAAACAAAAGAACATTTCATCACAGTGTACTTAACCCAGTTTTTTTGTGTGTTTTTATAAATATCTAATTAAATTCATGATAAAATGAGGGGGAACAAACTTCTCTGTAGTTTAGTAAAGTATGTGTGTTAAATGCACCTTGATTTGAATTATTTCTTATGTGTTTGGTTTGTTAATTTTTATTGTGGGTTATGTTTTCTCGTTTGTTTATCTAAGATGTGAGTGTAGTAATGTATCAATGTTGTCACCATGATGTTTACTGAATATTTTAAGGTTATTCCCATTCTCTCTCTTGGATTTACTTTCTTTTCTTTTAAATGAAAAATAGACAAGGTTTTAACAATTTATTTTGCTGAAGTTTTCAGTTCGGATTACTGGGGACTAACTGCTTTAAATAAACAAAACTAAAATATAGAAAAATGGATTCCATTAAATAATATGATTTCCAATCAGAGTATCTTAATTAAATTTTAAAGTTACAATGCTCATGTGTACCTTATTATAAACTGATACTAATTATTCATAATTCTTTGATAAACTGATACTTATTAACCATAATTCTTTAATAAACTGATACTAACTAACCATAATCCTTTGATAAACTGATACTTATTAACCATAATTCTTTAATAAACTGATACTAACTAACCATAATCCTTTGATAAACTGATACTTATTAACCATAATTCTTCAATAAACTGATACTCACTAACCATAATCCTTTGATAAACTGATACTAATTAACAAAAAAACTTTAATTGATAAAATAAATTAGTCAGATTCTGCCACGAGAGTGCAAAAAGAAAAATAGAAAATAATTGAAACGTTCTTGATCCAAAATAATCACCACATAGCTAAAGATAAACAATTTTAAAATAGCCAACAAGTAAAGATCCATACAGAACAGAATAATTTCATATCACTAGATCACGTGGAGAGATTGAAAATGAAAATAACTCATTTGAAAGAATGAAATAATGAAACTTATATCATTTTTGTTTTTGCAATTAATTTCAAAACATATATAAAATTCAATTTTCAAGATATTACTTAAAATGACCAATATAATGAAAGTGTTGACATTGACCATTTCTTGATCTTCAAGTAGACACCATTGCTAGTTACTGGCACAAGGCAGTTGTTCCACTCGGATTTATCCTGAGGTCTTCCTCTGTTATGTGTTGAAACCAAACAATAGACACCCCAAGGATGTAATATTCAAAATTATGAAAGAACACTTAATTAAAGCAATACTTTTTACAATAAAGTAATAAGTTAAAAAACTTTAAAAAAAAATTAAATCCTTTGTTGGTGTATAGACTTTCTATAGAAAAAAAATATATAATTCAGAATATTTATTACAACTGAAATAAATTTCCAGTGAATTCGAATTGATAGGACATTTTTGCAGATTACATCACAATAATGGAAAAACCTATGTTTGTAATTTTTCTCAACTTGCATTTACAGATAAACAAGAGTAAGCAATTCTCAAGTCTTGTGTTTTGAATCATACAAGATTCCATTTTAATTTCTTCAGTTTGTTGTTGTCATGTGATATTGATCTCAGTCATATAGGAGCTTGATGTGTGTATAATGTATTGTATTAGATAACCAGTCCTGCAGCTGGGCTGGTTGCAGACTTCATTATGTCAGTATCTGTGAGCATTCATTGATGGAATTTGTGGTTAACCAGAGTGTTGGTTTTTTTGTTACTGCAAGTTTTCTGTTTGTTACATTTTGGTTAGAGATTGTTTGATTTTGTGTCATTTTGTTGATAAATTTAATAAAATACTGAATAAATATGAGTAAAAGCGAGTGGATTTCCGAAAAAAACGAATTTGTGGTCGTGCAATAAAAATAGGAAATGTCATGAAGTAATTACGAAGAGGATGTTTATGGTACTGGTTTATTAGATAGTTTTACCTGAAGTATAAAGCTATATTTTGATATTTCTTATCAAATTGCCAGAAATAAATAAATAAATAATTGAACAAAGAGGTAGTTGATCAATAATGGAAGGACCAGGTATGGTATGTGATCAGTTGCCAAATTTTGACATTGCAAAGCAGGAACAATTTTCAAAACCAGACTCGGAAAATGTGCGTACCGAAACTGGTGATAGTGATCATGGTAATGTTACATTTTTTATTTATCAGACATTTTTCCCACCCTTCACCAAATATTCTTTCGTATGAAAGTTTTAACTAATAAGTGGGTATAAATGTAACATATTTATGTTATTTATATAATATAGTCATTATTGTGCTGATTGATTGATTGATTGATTGAATATTTAGCGTCATTTTTATGCCATCGAGGGCTAACAGATGATCTGTTAACCTAACCATTTTCGTGGGATAAACCAGTACTGGAGCACACCCCATCTCCGCAAGTAACTAATAACTTTCCCACTTGAATCAGCGGTGAGAGACAAATGATAATGAGACACAGTGTCGTAAATCAATCATCACAGAGACTGTTGCCGGGCAGGGATTCAAACTCAAGACCCCTTGATTGATAGTCAGACGCGTAACTGACTGAGCTAATCTGGCCCGGCTTATTGTGCTGAAATCAGCTTGATGCAGGTAGACATGGCCTATTTGCACATCAAACATGTTCATAAATTATTGGCATCCCTCCATCAAGTATTTCTCTAATGCATTTTTAATTAAAGAACTAAGTTTATATAAATATTAAATAGGTCAATTTCTAAGTGATAGTTTGGCTTTGTGGCCTCAATTTTAGTTATTTTTTTTTTTTTAAACAAAACAAAAATGTTAAAAGAGAATTCTTTATTGCTATAAATTTTGTTAAATAAATGCTTTTAATATACTTTGAGTCATAGATGTCATGTTAGATCTCTGCATTAACACATGCCAGGAGTAATTCATTTTCAGATAATTAATTAAATAACAAAGAATGGCATTGAAATGATATCATCAATTGTCTTTATTAGCGGTTTTCAAACAGAGATTGATGTGCATTGTTTCTTGATGTCATAGATTTTGTCACATAACCATTGGCCACAGACAGAGTTAAATACCATGACTACAGACTTATTTTATTAATTAATTGTAACAGAGAATTAGTCACATTCACTGTAGTCAAAAACTCCAGCCATGTTAGGGTCTCAGACTAGGTCATTTTAACCCAAGCCATGTTAAGGTCTCAAACTAGGTCATTTTACCTCTAACCATGTTAAGGTCTCAGACTAGGTCATTTTACCTCTAACCATGTTAAGGTCTCAGACTAGGTCATTTTAACTCTAACCATGTTAAGGTCTCAGGCTTGGTCATTTTAACTCTAACCATGTTAAGGTCTCATACTACGTCATTTTAACTCTGGCCATGTTAAGGTCTCAGACTAGGTCATTTTAACTCTAACCATGTTAAGGTCTCATACTTGGTCATTTTAACTCTAACCATGTTAAGGTCTCATACTTGGTCATATTAACTCTAACCATGTTAAGGTCTCAGACTAGGTCATTTTAACTCTAGCCTTGTTAAGGTCTCATACTAGGTCATTTTAACTCTAGCCTTGTTAAGGTCTCATACTAGGTCATTTTAACTCTAGCCTTGTTAAGGTCTCAGACTTGGTCATTTTAACTCAAGCCATGTTAAGGTCTTAAACTCTAAGGAAATTTTAACTCAAGTATTATTATATTAGTCCTCAGATAGGTCATTTTAACTCGAGTATTGTTATATTAGGCCTCAGACTTGGTCATTTTAACTCAAATATTTTTATATTAGGCCTCAGAATAGGTCATTTTAACTCGAGTATTGTTAAATAAGGCCTCAAACTAGGTCATTTTAACTCGAGTATTGTTATATTAGGCCTCAGAATAGGTCATTTTAACTCAAGTATTGTTAAATAAGGCCTCATACTTGGTCATTTTAACTCGAGTATTGTTATATTAGGCCTCAGAATAGGTCATTTAAACTTAAGCCATGTTACGGTCTTAGACTCGAGTACTATTTGATTAGGCCTCAAACTAGGTCATTTTAACTCGAATATTGTTATATTTGGTGTCAGACTAGGTTGTTTTAACTCGAATATTGTTATATTAGAGGTGAGAGGTGATAAATTGAGTGTTCATGGATGCAGTATAGGTTCTAGGCTCATTTTACATATTCATTTGTTGATGTTAGTGTTTGTCTATTTGTATCTTAATTGTTTGTATTTGTACATGGAGAGTGAATCTGGAATCTTTTTCCTGTCAGAGTTATCATTATAACCTTTTTAGCTCGCAGGGACGAAGTCCAAGGAGAGCTATTGTCATGACCCCTACTTCGGCGGCGACGGCATTGGCGTCTGTAGACACCCATGTTAAACTTTTGCGTACAAGTTTCAGATATCTATGCAACCACTCATTGGATGTCAATGAAACTTTGCATGTGTGTTCACCATCATCAATGGAACACACAGAGACCAGAACCATAACTCTGGATTGCATTTTGGCACAGTTATTGCCCTTTTTGGACTTACACACCCAAGTTAAACTTTGCGTTTAGTTGTGTACAAGTTTCAGATATCTATGCAACCACTCATTGGATGTGAATGAAACTTCACATGTGTGTTCACCATCATCAATGGAACACACAGAGACCAGAACCATAACTCTGGATTGCATTTTGGCACAGTTATTGCCCTTTTTGGACTTACACACCCAGGTTAAACTTTGCGTTTAGTTGTGTACAAGTTTCAGATATCTATGCAACCACTCATTGGATGTGAATGAAACTTCACATGTGTGTTCACCATCATCAATGGAACACACAGAGACCAGAACAATAACTCTGGATTGCATTTTGGCACAGTTATGACCCTTTTTGGACTTAGACACCCAGGTTAAACTTTGCGTTTAGTTGCGTACAAGTTTAAGATATCTATGCAACCACTTATTGGATGTGACTGAACCTTCACATGTGTGATCACCACCATCAATGAAACACACACAGACAAGAAACGTAACTCTGGATTATATTTTGGCACAGTTATGGTCCTTTTACGACTTAATTTTTCAGGTTAAAGATTTTTATCACGTAAGAAATCTATGCAACCACTCATTGGATATGAATGAAACTTTGCATGTGTGTTTACCATCATCATTGAAACACACAGAGACAAAAAACATAACTCTGGGCTGCACTTTGGCACACTTATGGCCTTTTTTTGACTTGGACACCCAGGTTAACCTTTGAGTTTAGTTGCGTTTAAGTTTAAGATATCTATGTAACCACTCATTGGATGTGAATGAAACTTCCCATGTGTGTTTACCATCATCAATGGAACACACAGAGATGACAAGAACCATAACTCTGGGTTGCATTTTGCCACACTTATGGCCCTTTTTGGACTTAGACACCCAGAGGCGAGCTTTTTTGTCTTCTGACAGCTCTTGTTCAGTTGGTTGTCGTAAAACTCTCATCCATTTATTCATTCATTCCTAATGGTTTAATATTAAAACTGTTAATATCACTAAAAAGTTACCAAAATAAATGCATTGGGGTGTGCTCAAGTATTCAGGATCCCAGGAAACATTTTTTAGGTTAAGTGATCGTTTGTTAGCCCATGATGGCATAAAATTGACGCTAAATATTCAATAAATCGATCATGAATATCATAAAAAATTATTATATTCACCAATGGGACGCAGTGTGCAGATATCCATTGAATACATTCCATTACTCTGTCATTAACTACTATGATAATTCTTCCTTGGTCATAGCATTGTCATCTGCTGATTTGTCATCTGTTGATTTGTCGTCTGCTGATTTGTCATCTGCTGATTTGTTGTCTGTTGATTTGTCATCTGTTATCTGCTGATTTGTCATCTGTTGATTTGTCATCTGCTGATTTGTCGTCTGCTGCTGTTGTTACACTGAAATCAGGTACCAGGCTATGCATGGTTTTATAAGATATTTTGTTGGGTTGAAACCTTTTTATTTCAAAATCAACACCATGTCTATAGTCATCTCATTATTACTTGCCTCTTACTGTTGAAGTGGTGGGGTCAAGCCCGGCTCGGTTCAAACACTATATTATATGAGAGAAAGTTTGCAAATAACTTTTGGAAGAAATGTTGTTTCAGTCAGATTTATACATATAATACATCCCTACCCTTCCAAAAAAAAAAATAAAAAATAAAAAAAAAAATAAATACCTTCATAATATTCTTGGATGCTTTTCATTTTCTATGAAATCGCAAGAATGGAATTTACATTTATTTTTTTTCATCTTGTGCTTTTGTTTTCAAAATTATTCTTTTATTACTCGGCAGTGAAGCAGATTACATTTTGGCCAACTTCGACTATAAACCAACACGTAAACCAATTGCTGTTAGTATGGTACAAAATATCTGTAGTTGGAATCGTTTGGTTTGATACAAGTTTACAGTGTATATTGTGAGATACATGTATATCTTACAGACAAGATAACTTGGATTGGTCAATAACGCATTTATTATAGGTTTAGTTTTGAAAATACTTGTACTATTTTGATCAAACTTAGATACAACTTTGCAATGAAATTAAACAATTAAAAAAGTCATAGTTAATTCTTACTTATTACAGTAAAATCAATGTTTTTTGGAAGGACTTATTTTTTATAATAAATGATGTTTTATGAAATGCATGTGTTAAAAACAAAGAATACTTCTGTAGAGAGGTATAACTATGAGGCATATATGGGTGTAAAGTATGAAATTCATCTATGTTTAGATGCACAAGATAATAGTATGAAATGTACATGTTGATAACTTTTATACAGATGATGTAGATTTGGCATTAACATGTATTATAATGTTGTTTACTAATCTTTTATTGCTGCGATTGACAGACGGAACCAGGGCTGCAGAACTGAGAGGTGGGTAACATTGTAAGAACATTAAACTTGTGTTGTAACAGACCACACATCAAAGTGCAGCAGTGATGTTAGATGTTGACCTCTCATGTCAGAGGTCACAGGTTCAGACTTGATCTGATAACCTCTCACAAACAAAACCAAGTACTGATTCTACCTAGAAAAAAATCTAAAGTATTTTACGGAAGCTCTGAGCTTCAGCATGCTTCAAAATTGAGTTGTAACTAAGAAGCACAAATCAATAGTTGTACTAGGAGCCTACATCCGTATATGATACTTTCTCATACCTAAATAAAGTAGTACAAATCAGGATAAGGAGCCTAATTCCATATAATTATTATGATATTATTGTCATACCTAAATCCAATAAGACCATAATAAATAACTTGTTACAGTATCATCCCTACCTGCCCCTATATTTTCATGCCGCCCGACCCTTTTATTTTCATAAAAAAAAAATAATAATAATAAAGAACAAAATCCTCCTCCTCCTCCTCACCCCTCTCCTTTTTTATGAAAAATTTGGATGATGATGTAGCAATAATTTATTTATAATGGCTTAAGCCATACATGAAACAGTAAGACGAAACATATTCCAGTAAACTATAAATGGAAACGGTGTTACAATACTTATAAAAGAAGGAATAATATTTTAATGCTTTAACAGATTTATTTTTATTTGAAAACATGCATGGTGAGATGTTAATGTTTAAATTCAATCGACTTTATATGGAACAGTTTATGTTTCCATTTTAATGCTTAAATCCAGTTGGCCTGATGTAAGAACAGCTATCACCCCACCCACTCATGGCCACGTTGCATTGTTGTCCAAGTAAATAAAATGTAGTGTTTACTTATAGTCAGCTTGTCAAAGGAATAGGGTGACTTAGCAATAAATATCATTCACTGATTGGAATATTGATGTGTTTGATTGACAGCCCACATTAATTGGCCTTGTATCAAAAGCAGAAAACTGGCAACTATAGGTTGAATGACATTTTATTGTTTTAAAAATCATCTCTATCAAATGTGACCGTCTCAATATTTCTGTAACATGTATGGAATAGGGCATTCAATTCTATTGATTCTGTGTGATTTTTCCTTCACAATAGACAGTGACTGCCAACCAATGTTCTGGAATACTGGTCATCTGATTTACATAATCTTTAATTGAAGTCACTTAATGGAAAATTAACTCGATTTCTATTTGGAAAATTTACATAAAAGTCATTAGACACAAAACTTGGCAATTGGTAATGCTTCCTGATGGAAGACCTTCGTAGTGATACTGTCCTGAACCAGATGGTAATGCTTCCTGATGGAAGACCTTCATAGTGATACTGTCCTGGACCAAATGGTAATGCTTCCTGATGGAAGACCTTCATAGTGATACTGTCCTGAACCAAATGGTAATGCTTCCTGATGGAAGACCTTCGTAGTGATACTGTCCTGAACCAAATGGTAATGCTTCCTGATGGGAGACCTTCATAGTGATACTGTCCTGGACCAAATGGTAATGCTTCCTGATGGGAGACCTTCATAGTGATACTGTCCTGAACCAAATGGTAATGCTTCCTGATGGGAGACCTTCATAGTGATACTGTCCTAAACCAAATAGTAATGCTTTCTGATGGAAGACCTTCGTAGTGATACTGTCCTGAACCAAATGGTAATGCTTCCTGATGGAAGACCTTCATAGTAATACTGTCCTAAACCAAAAAGTAATGCTTCCTAATGGAAGATCTTCGTAGTGATACTGTCCTGCACCCAATGGTAATGCTTCATGATGGAAGACCTTCATAGTGATACTGTCCTGAACCCAATGGTAATGTTTCCTGATGGAAGACTTTCATAGTAAAACTGTCCTGAACCAAATGGTAATGTTTCCTGATGGAAGACCTTCATAATAATACTGTCCTGAACCAAATGGTAATGCTTCCTGATGGAAGACCTTCATAGTGATACTGTCCTGAAACAAATGGTAATGCTTCCTGATGGAAGACCTTCATAGTGATACTGTCCTGGACCAAATGGTAATGCTTCCTGATGGAAGACCTTCGTAATAATACTGTCCTGAACCAAATGGTAATGCTTCCTGATGGAAGACCTTCGTAATAATACTGTCCTGAACCAAATGGTAATGCTTCCTGATGGAAGACCTTCATAGTGATACTGTCCTGAACCAAATGGTAAAGCTTCCTAATGGAAGATCTTCATAGTGATACTGTCCTAAACCAAATGGTAATGCTTCCTGATGGAATACCTTCGTAGTGATACTGTCCTGAACCAAATGGTAATGCTTCCTGATGGGAGACCTTCATAGTGATACTGTCCTGAACCAAATGGTAATGCTTCCTGATGGAAGACCTTCGTAATGATACTGTCCTGAACCAAATGGTAATGTTTCCTGATGGAAGACCTTCGTAGTGATACTGTCCTAAACCAAATGGTAATGCTTCCTGATGGAAGACCTTCGTAGTGATACTGTCCTGAACCAAATGGTAATGCTTCCTGATGGGAGACCTTCATAGTGATACTGTCCTAAACCAAATAGTAATGCTTCCTGATGGAAGACCTTCGTAGTGATACTGTCCTGAACCAAATGGTAATGTTTCCTTATGGAAGACCTTCATAGTGATACTGTCCTGAACCAAATGGTAATGCTTCCTGATGGAAGACCTTCATAGTGATACTGTCCTGAAACAAATGGTAATGCTTCCTGATGGAAGACCTTCATAGTGATACTGTCCTGGACCAAATGGTAATGCTTCCTGATGGGAGACCTTCATAGTGATACTGTCCTGAACCAAATGGTAATGCTTCCTGATGGAAGACCTTCATAGTGATACTGTCCTGAAACAAATGGTAAAGCTTCCTGATGGAAGACCTTCATAGTGATACTGTCCTGGACCAAATGGTAATGCTTCCTGATGGAAGACCTTCGAAATAATTTTGTCCTGAACCAAATGGTAATGCTTCCTGATGGAAGACCTTCATAATAATACTGTCCTGAACCAAATGGTAATGCTTCCTGATGGAAGACCTTCATAGTGATACTGTCCTGAACCAAATGGTAATGCTTCCTGATGGAAGACCTTCATAGTGATACTGTCCTGGACCAAATGGTAATGCTTCCTGATGGGAGACCTTCATAGTGATACTGTCCTGAACCAAATGGTAATGCTTCCTGATGGAAGACCTTCATAGTGATACTGTCCTGAAACAAATGGTAATGCTTCCTGATGGAAGACCTTCCTAGTGATACTGTCCTGGACCAAATGGTAATGCTTCCTGATGGAAGACCTTCGTAATAATACTGTCCTGAACCAAATGGTAATGCTTCCTGATGGAAGACCTTCGTAATAATACTGTCCTGAACCAAATGGTAATGCTTCCTGATGGAAGACCTTCATAGTGATACTGTCCTGAACCAAATGGTAAAGCTTCCTAATGGAAGATCTTCATAGTGATACTGTCCTAAACCAAATGGTAATGCTTCCTGATGGAAGACCTTCGTAGTGATACTGTCCTGAACCAAATGGTAATGCTTCCTTATGGAAGACCTTCATAGTGATACTGTCCTGAACCAAATGGTAATGCTTCCTGATGGAAGACCTTCATAGTGATACTGTCCTGAAACAAATGGTAATGCTTCCTGATGGAAGACCTTCATAGTGATACTGTCCTGGACCAAATGGTTATGCTTCCTGATGGAAGACCTTCGTAATAATACTGTCCTGAACCAAATGGTAATGCTTCCTGATGGAAGACCTTCGTAATAATACTGTCCTGAACCAAATGGTAATGCTTCCTGATGGAAGACCTTCATAGTGATACTGTCCTGAACCAAATGGTAAAGCTTCCTAATGGAAGACCTTCATAGTGATACTGTCCTAAACCAAATGGTAATGCTTCCTGATGGAAGACCTTCGTAGTGATACTGTCCTAAACCAAATGGTAATGCTTCCTGATGGAAGACCTTCATAGTGATACTGTCCTAAACCAAATAGTAATGCTTCCTGATGGAAGACCTTCGTAATAATACTGTCCTGAACCAAATGGTAAAGCTTCCTGATGGAAGACCTTCGTAGTGATACTGTCCTGAACCAAATGGTAATGCTTCCTGATGGAAGACCTTCGTAGTGATACTGTCCTAAACCAAATGGTAATGCTTCCTGATGGAAGACCTTCGTAATAATACTGTCCTGAACCAAATGGTAATGCTTCCTGATGGAAGACCTTCGTAGTGATACTGTCCTGAAACAAATGGTAATGCTTCCTGATGGAAGACCTTCGTAGTGATACTGTCCTGAACCAAATGGTAATGCTTCCTGATGGAAGACCTTCGTAGTGATACTGTCCTGAAACAAATGGTAATGCTTCCTGATGGAAGACCTTCGTAGTGATACTGTCCTGAACCAAATGGTAATGTTTCCTGATGGAAGACCTTCATAGTGATACTGTCCTAAACCAAATGGTAATGCTTCCTGATGGAAGACCTTCATAGTGATACTGTCTTAAACCAAAAAGTAATGCTTCCTAATGGAAGATTTTTGTAGTGATACTGTCCTGAACCCAATGGTAATGCTTCATGATGGAAGACCTTCATAGTGATACTGTCCTGAACCCAATGGTAATGTTTCCTGATGGAAGACTTTCATAGTAAAACTGTCCTGAACCAAATGGTAATGTTTCCTGATGGAAAACCTTCATAATAATACTGTCCTAAACCAAATGGTAAAGCTTCCTGATGGAAGACCTTCATAGTGATACTGTCCTGAACCAAATGGTAATGTTTTCTGATGGAAGACCTTCGTAGTGATACTGTCCTGTACCAAATGGTAATGTTTCCTGATGGAAGACCTTCGTAGTGATACTGTCCTGAACCAAATGGTAATGCTTCCTGACGGAAGACCTTCGTAAAATAACTTTCCTGAACCAATAATTGTAAAACCATCATTGTGTCTGCATTGTTTTTTAATTATAACAATGTAACTGAACAACAATAGTCTAGAATGAAGGTTTTATAATATAAAGTTGAAACCTAAAGGTTAACTAGTACTCGAACACATCCGTCTTCCTAAATAATTGATAACTTTACTTCTTGAATCAGCTGGAGACAAATGACCATGAGGTTTGAAAAAAGTCAGGTTGTGTGCCAGTTGAACCATGTCCTTGTTGAGAAATGTCTGCTAGTTGGTGGAACTTTCAGAAAATCCATTGGAAATTTCCACTGGCAGTATATTTTGTATAAAATAGAAATCCTTTGAGACTTTGAGAATTTTCTTTTTTGTTTTTGAATTGAAGCGTAATTAATTATCATTATTTACAATTATTGGTCTATCTCTCCATTGTCTATTATTTGTTTTTCTCAGAGACGCAGATATTTCATTAATGGACTGATACCAGTATGCAAATGTCTGTTTTCGGTGATAAGTTTATTACATTCATTATGGTTTATTAGACATTGTAAATGCTGTTGGGTATGAGACCCAGATATTTCATTAATGGACTGATACAGGTATGCAAACGTCTGTTTTCGCTGATAAGTTTATTACATTCATTATGGTTTATTAGACATTGTAAATGCTATTGGGTATGAGACGCAGATAATTCATTAATGGACTGATACAGGTATGCAAATGTCTGTTTTCGCTGATAAGTTTATTACATTCAATATGGTTTATTAGACATTGTAAATGCTGTTGGGTATAATGTCATTAATTTTCGGTACAATAGTGTCATCTCGGAAAGTGAACTGTCTTGTCACATGACTTAAATGTGTATTCTGCATCTTTCCTTCACTTTTCTTTAATCGCTGTTAGTGTAATGTTTTGATCTTTATAAAAGTTATTTTCATTAACAAAAGATCATACCAGAATTCGTTTCGAAGGCAGAATTTGTTTTATTTTTGAATGTGAATACTAAAAGTCTTCCTGGTAAGAGATATTCTGAGGCATTGAAAATTAAACACAAACTGTTTTGTTGACTTTTAAGCTTCTGCTAGATGGCAGAACCTTGCTAATATGTTTTACAAAGTTTCACCGAAGTGTCACCATGTCTGCATCATTTGACTCACAATTGCTTATAAAAGCTTTAATGGCCTCATTGCTCTGACTACAGTCGAGGCTAGATCAAAATGTAAAATGTTCTTAAGAGGAACTAGTTGTATGAGAAAATCAAATTGTCTTGTTTTACTGCTATGTTAGTATAAAACATGCACTTTATTTGATTGAAATGAATATTTACATTATCTTAACATACTCTCATCTTATTGCAGGAATTTTAAGCTGCAGATAGTTTGTTCTGAATTGAGGATATTAAATCCATTTTGGTATTTGATGATTTATTTGTAACATTTTGGCATTTTCTTTATGTGTGTTTTGGCACTTGATCCTTTTGTTCAACTATGGTAAGGGATGTAAATCTTGTTAAAATAAACTTTATTTTTTACTTTGAAACTAACTGCATTTTTCCATTTATTTTAACCGGGTACAGTGACAGAAAGAATGGTAATGATGATCTCCAATACCTTTCTCTGAGTCTCTCTCTGATCTCTCTCTATTCAGTCGTGTGTCATGGATTTCTGAAACAATAATCAATTCTTATAATAAGCTAGACTGTAAAATTCTCTCAAAACGGTAGCAAATTTTAACGTAGATTCTTATGAGATGGTGTTTTTAATCAAAATTTCTTCTCTGTCTTGTAATGGTTTTGATGAAATTGTTGATATCTTGTCTAAATATTAAAGAAGCCCAATACTTATGACACTGACTGATTGTTACGACAGTTAATTCATGTTTATAACAGACATTTCACTGCCAAGATAATGGTGTAAAATGGTAGATGGTAATGATAATAAATTGGTTTGTTAATTTCAACTTTCTTTCAAGTTACTGAGATGAGCAGATAATGCAGTTTTAATACAGTTAATTTTATTTTCATTGTGTTTTTGTTCCTTTTCAGTCATGATAGCTTGCAGCAACTAATTTGGAAGAAATATAAAATTGATTAATCACTATCAAATTTCATTTTTGTGGTTTTAGTTGTTACCAAATGGTTCATCAAATGCTTTCATTCATCTAAAGTCAAACCTGTAATAGCAGTCACCTCTAGTAAGCAGCCACTTGTCTTAATTAAGCAGCCACATTTTGTATATCCTGTTGATGTGCAACCTGCATTCAACAACAATCTGTCTTAAAAGGCAACTTTTGCTTCTTCCCTTCACCAGCTGGTCAAGAAAGGTTTGACTGACTATTTTGTACAATGTTTATATACAGAATTATGTTAATTATAAATGAAGTTACTCTAGCAAATTGACACTCCACACATAAATCATGGGTGAGTGCTGTTGGGTTTTTGTCCCAGATCTCTGTACCTCTCACAGCTGTGGTGATTGGTTGGAGCTCGGCTCTGTCTACAAGACAAAAAAACTGCTCGGATTCCTTCTAAGGCCTTCCCCCACCACTGAAACTTGAAACCATATTTATATAACTTTTAATTTATTGAAAATGGCATGTAAACCCCATGTCTGGTTTAACCTTGCTTTTTATTTGTTATTAAAAACATTTTGTACTGTTAACTGTTTACTTCATATGTACACCTTTGAACACCTCTAATATAGAAGGCTTTTGAAAACAGTGTAGAACTGCACTGTTTTCTGCTCTATCAGAATAAATAGGTAAAATGTATCTATTCATGGAAATTGACTTTGTGTGGCTTTTGAGTTTGGAAGAGTCCAGTTAAAATGCATATGGAGTAAAGAGTAAATTGGGACCTGGTTAGCTCAGTCGGTAGCACATCTGACTATCAGTCCTGGCGTAGTGAGTTTGAATCACTGCGCAGCAACAGTCTCTGTGATGATTGATATATAGTCAGATGCGTAACCGACTGAGCTAATCAGGCCCGGCTCTTACTTTTGTGATACTGCTTGTTGTGTGGCTGTCGGCTATGGAAAGTTTGGATTCATTATGAACAAAATCGGCTCCTTGAAAAACTAACTTGTAAATAAGTCATACTTTATCATGAAATGCTTAATTTATCCTAGAAATAGGTCAAGTGACCATCTTCCCGCGAAGTTAATATGTCATACCGTATATTCCCTTATAAACGCCCCCACTCTAATAAACGCCCCCCACCTATTTTTCTGGAAAATTAAAAAATAAAACGTATATGCGATTTGAGTGCATATTCGCCCATCTTTCCCTGATCGATTATTTTGTTACACAGACAACAATTAGCGAAGTGTTTATTACCTTTGAACTCTTAACCCATTGTTTATATCTTGGGTGACCACTTAACCACTTTTGGTTGAACAAATACTTCCCCATATTTGCTGTTTAATACTAGTAAAAATACCGTCTGCCAATTAAAACATTACAAAACATCGGAAAATGCGGTAAGTCTGTGTACGCCGAAAGCTCATTGTTCCACGTTGATAAGAGCAAGCGTCCAAGTGATTTAAAGTGAAGAGTACACTGACCATAAATTCGGATATTCCAGTACGCAGACTAATAATTTCATAAAGATTTTCAGCTTTTTTTCATCCTATGTCGATTATTTCATTCACTCTAAAATAATTCTGAACCACTTTTTCAGGGATTTAAACCGGATTTAAAGTTTTTTTCTATGGTTTTATTGGTTTTATTGTTTTTTTAACTGTTGTTAAATTTGCTTTTTTTGTCTTTTATAAACGCCCCCACCTTGTAAAATGTAACGCCCCCGGGGGTGTTAATTGGGGAATATACGGTATATCATTGTAAAAGTAGGCAGAATGTTCTTGTTTGAAGAGTTCAATTTTTATTGTCATTATTCGAAACTTAAGTTGTATAAAATGACAGAGATTTCTTGTGATTTTCAAAGAAAGATGTTTTGTTCACAAGAGAAATGCGTTAGTTCGTAACTTGGTATCACTGTAAAATGAAACGCAATGTGTGTCACGTTGGTGACCTAAGTGGCTGTGTGTCTGTCTTGTATGAAGGGAGGCATTGGCTCTAGCCTCATGTTTGTTGTTATTCTGAATTTAAAAACTCTGCTTGTAGATTGTTTTGTGTTAAAATCCCCCAGTGTGGTTACAGGGTACTGTATGAGTGGTAGCAACCATAGGATCATTATAGCTCATGCATGTCATAAAAGGCAACAAACAGATTTAAAGTTCTTTTGTACAAAATAATATCAATGTGCATGTTTCTGTTTGTTTTTATCAATCTGAATGTTAATTGGTTGTTTTTGTAAAAGAAGAGCAAGTGTGGAATTTTTCTTTCTACAACCTATATTTCCTGTTGGTGTGCTGTAAATTCTCTTTTCATTCATCATTTTGATGAAATAAGAAAGACAAAAATAATGTTGCTTTTAAAAGAATGCTGATGATATCTTTATTGACAATGTTCTTTTATAAATTGTCAGTTCCAGACATGGTCACCAACAGAGATATTGCTAAAACAGTCCAAATCAAACTTGATATGATAATAACTATATAACACCAATTTCATTCCTGATAAATCAAGTGTTGTATCAGAGAATGGAGAAGAGATAAGTGGATGAACTTTTACAACAACTATTAATTGGACAATGTTGTCTGAGAAGTAACGTTTAAAATGATTTGTTTTGACAGAGCACTGTCTTGAAAGAAATCACTTCGACAGCATTGTTTGAGAAGTTGAAGCTATGATTAGTCCCTAAAACAATTTGTTTGATAATATTGTTGCAGAAACGGAAGGCTTACAGTCAAATATCAGTTGGAGAACTTTAAAGTCAAAGATAGGTTGGAGAACTTAAAAGTCAAAGATAGGTTGGAGAACTTAAAAGTCAAAGATAGGTTGGAGAACTTAAAAGTCAAAGATAGGTTGGAGAACTTTAAAGTCAAATATTGGTTGGAGAACTTTAAAGTCAAATATCAGTTGGAGAACTTTGAAGTCAAATATATACCTTGGAGAACTTAATTTTCAACATGTCTGAAAAATGATTAATTGGATAATTTTGTTTGAGAAGTTGAGAGCAGCATATAGAAAATTGTTTGTTCTCAAAGATTGGTCTCTGAAACGTTCTATTGGACAACATTGTTGAAGTTGAAAGGTATAAATTAACAATTTGTATAAATTTGTTCTCAGAGACCACTGTCTCAGAAACGTTCTGTTGGACACCATTGTTGGAGAAGTTGAAAGGTATAAATTAATCATTTTGTTTAAATTTGTTATCAGCTAGCACAGTCTCAAAAGCGATCAATTGGACAACATTCTAGGAGAATTTGACCATTGTAAAATAATGATTTGTATTTGTTCTCAGAGAGACAACAACAGCGTCTACTCTCTATAGACGATGATGACGGTACAACCGAGTATGACCCACATGAACATGCAGAAAGTTTACGCCATGGAATACCAGACCATTTTGGTATGCCTTGATATTGTCATCGCAGTATAAAGCTTTCAGTCTTTTTTGTGCGCTCACTAGTTAATTAATTAGAATATATAGATATGTGTTGTGTACTTTTTTTGTCTCTCCTCATCCAAAAATAACTTCTTTGTGGTATATACTGGTAACTACAGATAAAATCATTGTAATGTAAAATGTTGCCATGGCAGCAAAGTGTACTTGTCATGGTAACAAAGGATAAATTTGGTATTGTCAATAGTGCATAGTGACCGACATATTGGAATAGTGTATAATCATTATCAGATCCAGAAAAAGTGTTTGCATGATTATTGTAAATTTACATTTGATTAGGATATATCAATTATTATAGTAAGGCACCAGAAAGAATTGTCAACAATTGCATTAAAACTACTTAACATTTCTCTTAGCATTTAGACATCATTTTATATTTTAATGGTTATTTTAGTGACATATCATTTTACATTTGTATGGTTATTTCAGCGTTGAGTGACATATAATTTTAAGCATTAAGTGACTTATTATTTAAACCATATAGTGGCTTATCATTTTACATAATTCTTATGTTACATTTCAGCATTTATGTTCTTTGTGAATTGAATTTTGTATATATTTTTTTCCATTAATAACATGTTATCACAGTATTTTTATGTCCTTTGAGTATTTTAGTGTTGTATATTATTAGGTATTGACTATATATGATGTACAGTTGATTCAAAGTTTGTTGATAATTGGGAAAGTTCATCATTGAACGGTTTAGGTAAAGTGGGTAACTACGGTTGTGAATGCAAACATTTTATAATTGAGTACCTACACCTGTCTTACCTATATAGCGGAATACAAAGTTGATACTATGTTTACAACGGTTTTAAAATATACAAAAATGGACTGTAGTACAACACACATTAGAGTTATTTATTGTTAATAATATTTTGGTAAGTTTCACCAAACTTGGTATGTCCATCCTCTTACTGCTGCAAGGCACTAAAAACTGGTACAACAGCTGTTATTTGTTGAACAATTGATTCATCAACTTCTATACTATATCAATGTTGATGATAATGCTGCCACCGTAAAACGAAATCAGGAGCAACATTTTTACTGTAGATAAAGTCTTATTGTCTTTATTGCCCTTTGTCAAACAAATACCGGTACATTTTCTTTTAGTACTGTATATACAGACCAAATATTTGTTTCCATTTTGGGAGTAGTAATTATCTGAGTGAACAATGCATAAGGTCGATAAACAAGTTATGATGGAATTCGTGTTGTATCAGACATGTGACCGCAGTGTAAATATTGAAATGCTGTCTGTGCCTGTATAGCTGCAAATCTTGATATTACACCCTACCAAAATAATTGTAATAAGGAAGAAGGAAGAAAGAGTGCATTAAAGAAATTGACAGCATGTTGAGGGTTAGCAAGTTATTGATATTTCCAGCTGTGTTCTCTTAATTAGCTTGTGGCAGTAGTACATAATCACATACAGTGGCGTTTTCTGAATGAAACATTGATCAATACAGATTGCTAATATGGATAGTTCCATGCTAATGATTAGATATGCAAATCAATATAGATGAGCAATAAGTCCATTTGGATTACTTTGCTTTATTCTGCTGTTTGCACGATCTGAAAATGTAAAAATATTGATGTTCGTTTTATTTATTGAAAGTGCAATATCTTTCTTAGGTCCTGTTAATTTACTTATCAAAATTTCTACTAATGAACAAGGTAATAATTATGATTAGAGCAAAATCTGAGGGAAATATGCAATGTAAAATGTTTGATTTTAGAGCTTTTGCAGAATTCATTGTGAACAGAATTACAGTTACACTTCAGATAAGAGTGAAGAAAGCAATAACTTTCATATTATTTCTCTTATCTTTTAATGTACACATGTTTATCTCCCTTTCTGAATCTTCACTTGAAGGTGAAATATGTATAAAGTGTTTGTATTTCTATGCAGCTCAGAAACCTGGCCCCGTATTCATCGATCCCCAGTATGGTGACTCGGAGGAAGATGAAGTAATCGATTATCAAGGTCAGAGAAACGCATGATTGTCATGAATCAAGCATGTTAAGTACAGTGACTGTGATCGGTATTGTGAATTTTCAGTTGGTCTTATGTAGTTTTAAGATGAAAGTCTGTGCATAAATAAGTATGACCTGTTACCATAGTTATATCTTTCTTTTTTCAGCTAGCCCACCAATGTTGTAGTGTACTCAAGCAGACGTAATTAAAGTTTCGTGATTCAAGAATTGATCGCAATTGAAAGAAAATGCAATTTAAATTTCCTATCAAGTTTGATATGTGACAAAAATTTCTGATTTTGAATTTACCAACATTGTGTATTACAACAGAAATATCACACTTTTGAACTTTTTTTTTGAACAGTCATGGCAGGGTTTACCATGACCTCACTGTCAAAGCAGGGTTTACCATGACCTCACCATCATGGCAAGGTTTACCATGACCTCACCATCATGGCAAGGTTTAGCATGACCTCACCATCATGGCACGTTTTACCTCACTATCATGGCAAGGGTTACCATGACCTTGCCATCATGGCAAGGTTTACCATGACCTCACTGTCATGGTAGGGTTTACCATGAACTCACCATCGTGGCAAGGTTCACCATGACCTCACTGTTATGGCAGGGTTTACCCTGTGTTGCTGGTGTTACTTGTAAATTGCAAGTGATATACCACAAAAGTTGGCAACTGTGGTTATGTTGACTGGAAATCCAGTGCTTGGTACCCTCCGCTTATCTATCATTCCACCCTCAATCTCACCCAAAATCTTAACAACTAAAAATATGGCTGAATTATTTATATTTTCCGTACATAAAATATAAAATAATGCAAATCCTGAAGTTGATAGATTTCTACTTAAATAGTGCAATGGCCATAGACTCCTTAAATAATGCAATGGCGATTGACTTCTTTAATAATCGGTGGTGATAGACTTCTTAAATAATGCAATGTCGATAGACTTCTTAAATATTGCAATAGCAATAGACTTCTTAAATAATGTAATGGCAATAGACTTCTTAAATAATGCAGTGGCCATAGCTTTCTTAAATAATGCAATGGTGATAGACTTCTTTAATAATACAATGGCCATAGACTTCTTAAATAATGCAATGCTGATAGACTTCTTTAATAATACAATGGCAATAGACTTCTTAGATAATGCAATTGTGATAGATTTCTTAAATAATGCAATGGTGATAGACTTCTTAAATAATGCAATTGTGATAGACTTCTTAAATAATGCAATGGTGATAGACTTCTTAAATAATACAATGGCAATAGACTTCTTAAATAATATGATGTCTATAGACTTCTTTAATAAATCAATGGTGATAAGATTTCTTAAATAATGCAATGGAGATGGACTTCTTTAATAATCGGTGGTGATAGACTTCTTAAATAATGCAATGTCGATAGACTTCTTAAATATTGCAATAGCAATAGACTTCTTAAATAATGTAATGGCAATAGACTTCTTAAATAATGCAGTGGCCATAGCTTTCTTAAATAATGCAATGGTGATAGACTTCTTTAATAATACAATGGCCATAGACTTCTTAAATAATGCAATGCTGATAGACTTCTTTAATAATACAATGGCAATAGACTTCTTAGATAATGCAATTGTGATAGATTTCTTAAATAATGCAATGGTGATAGACTTCTTAAATAATGCAATTGTGATAGACTTCTTAAATAATGCAATGGTGATAGACTTCTTAAATAATACAATGGCAATAGACTTCTTAAATAATATGATGTCTATAGACTTCTTTAATAAATCAATGGTGATAAGATTTCTTAAATAATGCAATGGAGATGGACTTCTTTAATAATACAACGATGATAAATTTCTTAATTAATGCAAAAAGATTTCTTAAATAATGCAATGGAGATGGACTTCTTTAATAATACAACGATGATAAATTTCTTAATTAATGCAAAGGTTATAAGTGGGAGTTAGTTGGGTTAGCATTTATTAGTTCCGGATAGGTGGATGGATAAAATGATGCATAATACTAAGAACGGATGTCTCATAAAATTATTATTTCTAAATAAAAATTTCAAGGTTGGTATATGGGGGGACGTCTACATTTCCAGATTGGTATATCGGGGGGGGGGGACTTCTACATTTCCAGATTGGTATATCCGGGGGGGGGGGGGGGGGGGGGGGGGGGGGGGGGGGGGGGGGGGGGACTTCTACATTTCCAGATTGGTATATCGGGTGGGGGGGGGGGGGGGGACTACTACATTTCCAGGTTGGTATATATGGGGGAACGTCTACATTTCCAGGTTGGTATATGGGGGAACTTCTACATTTCCAGGTTGATATATGGGGGAACTTCTACATTTCCAGGTTGATATATGGGGGGACTTCTACATTTCAAGGTTGGTATATGGGGGAACTTCTACATTTCCAAGTTTGTATATGGGAGAACTTCTACATTCTTTCTTGAGGTTGTGATATTTTTAAGCATTGCAGTGATGAAGTGTCAATAGTGTATTGACTCCAGTGCCAGAGATCACAGGTTAAATTCCAGACTTAGCCCAATGGCCTCTCATAAACAGTACCTAGTAATGTTTCTACCAAAGAAATGGACTTCAGAGCCTTTCGCAATAGCTTGATCAAGCTAAAATAAATAAGTGTCAATAAAATATTCCATTTTTACTTTATTGCTGTCTCTCATACCGCCTGCTGACTATCTGTATTACATGATACAATCTTTATTGGTTTGTTTTTCATCATACGAAGATTGTTTACAAAAAGCGATAATAACAGCTGTGTTTACTTGCATGCAACATTGTGTTTTTCATTTTGTAATGAATGTCCTGTTATGAATGACTTGTTGATGTTGTTGTTGCTTTTGGTGTAAAAAAAATTCTTATTTTGAGTTTATTATTTAATAAGAATCATCAGTCTAATGGAAATTAGATTGTTGCCCAATTCTCTTGGTGTTCATTTCTAGATAGAATATTTTATGATATTGATTCATTTATCAGTGGTGTGTGTGTGTGTGTTTGTTTACATCAGAGGGCATGCGGTATTGTGCCATAATAGATTATTAGATAATCATCTCCTCCCTCTCCCATGCCACCCAGACCCTTTTTATTTTCATAAAAAAAAAGAAATTAAAAATAAAATCTCCCCATCCCACTCTTCACACTCCCCCTTTATACGAATTGAATGAGACTCTAGCAATTAATTTATAATGGCCTCATGCATTTCATTTTGTAATGAATTAAATGTCCATGAGGGCTTTAGTAAGAATAAAAAATGTTTATAATCGATGTCTGACTAGTGTCCACTTCTAGATTTATATAGGATCTTACATGCATGTTTATTTATTATTGAATGTATTAAACAAGTTAGCAAAAATGTATTAAGCGAGGCTTGAGGTTTTTTCTAAGGTACCAGTATACACTGAATAACCCCCCCCCCCCCCCCCCCCCCCCCCCCCCCCCCCCCACACACACACACACACACAAACCCGGGTGTGTGAAATACCATAGAAGACACTACCAGTAATGAGAAATTTAGTTTCAATCAGAATTGAAATAATAATTATAATTATTGAGACTTTATTTCACGAAGTAACAGTCCAACATGCCGGATCTTCCCAGCATGCCTTTATGACAATATGAGTCATTTGGCGAACCTTCCATTCTTGCTTAAATGGAAAGTTTACTGAATCACAAAGCGGAAGGTCCCACTTGAAGATAATGGTTGATTCAGTCCTTGTAATGTATCTTATTTACAAGAAATTTGTTAGTGCACAATTTGGCATTTTCAGTTTTATTCGTTACTGTTTTAGCATACCGGTAACCCGATACTGGCCAATGAGTGACATAAATGCTGGCCGCGATTTATACAGAGACAAATATAATATAAGTTATTGAACAGAATATCCATAATATATGATGTTTGATATAAATGTGCAGTTAACATTGAAAAGATATCGGCCATATAGGTGGATATCAGAGAAGTCATTTTCATTTTTTTTAAAAAGGTGGGCAGGAGCATTTATTAGGAGGAGGGGAGGTGGGATTTATTTAGGGGTATAAAGTAATTTAAACAGGTAGAGCATTTACAGGTAGAAAGTTCCCTGATGTTTGCACTAAGAATTTCTATTTAAAAACGTCATGTTTGGTAGGCAGTGTCTTCTGCTGTTATATTTTTAACTCGTATATTGATACAACCAACCCTAAAATTGAGTCCTATCAAATCCTATGGGTTTTTTTCATCTTGAAAAATAAAAGTACAAAAAACTGTGGAATGAATCCGATTAAACTAATTACCCTATTTCTTTGGTCAAGTAACCCTGAACAAAGGTATTTTTCTTTCTGACCTTATCACATCATTTATAGGTTCATGCCCGGTACACTGGAATTGATTGTGGATATATTGTATATCATGCCATTTTGATAGACGGATTTAAACTGTTATTCTGTCCGTGAACAACTTCTCACCAGTGATTTATGCTATCAAACTCAGATTCACAGAAACCTCTGTAACGGAAAAAGATCAAATATATCTAGAATGATTAATGGAAATCATGGCCTATTTTTGTTGCCATCCCAGCAGACAATCTGCGTTATTGTGTGGCTATATAAAACTTTATCTTGCTCTTCGCTACATTAGGTTTGATAATTTTCATGTGGACACAAACAATCAATGGACTGTTAATAAGTATGGAGATGATGTGATTGGTTGTCATTGGTATAAGCGAACAAAGAATCGTAATCTTTAAGAGGTAACCATCATCTGCAGCACCTCTGTGGCTGTGTTGCCGGGGGACACTGTCTCAAGGTTACTTAACCTCTTACTGATGAGGTCATGATTCAAGGTCAGCTTCATCAGAAACACTCATTGTGAGAAAGTATGCCAATAACTTTGGGAACGCTGATGAAGAACTCTCAGATTCAAGCTGACATCTTTGACCTCCCCAAATATTAGCGGATGCCATCATCTGCTGCACCTCTGTGGCTGTGTTGCCGGGTTGGCACCTCTGTGGCTGTGTTGCCGGGGACGGCACCTCTGTGGCTGTGTTGCCAGGGATGGCACCTCTGTGGCTGTGTTGCCGGGGACACTGTCTTAAGGTTATTTACCTCTTACTGATGAGGTCATGATGCAAGGTCAGCTTCATCGAGAAACACTCATTGTGAGAAAGTATGCCAATAACTTTGGGAATGCTGATGTTGAACTCTCAGATTCAAGCTGAGGTCTTAGACCTCCCCCAATATTAGTGGATGTCATATATAACCTAATGGTGTTAAAATTCCATGTAGAAAAAAAAAAGAAGAAAAAAGTTGTCTGCTGGTCTCTTCTCCACATCAGAGGTTATAGTCTCAGTCATAGGGTTGGTTTTATCATTGGTGAGCGTGCTATAAATGAAACAGCTTTGATTTGGGTGAGAAGTAAGATTTCGCTAAGGTCTATAAGAGTCCTACCATTGTTGCTATGGTTACCACAGGCTTTATTGAGATTTGACTAAGATGCACCATAACAGTTTCATGTTTTTCAAATTTAGGTAAGGTGCACCAGAAGCGCTATTTAGGTTTTAATAATTTGTATAAGATTTCTCTGAGGTCTGCTACAGTCCTTGTTCAATTTCCATCAGGAATCTTTGTTCAGATTTTGATGAAAGGTACCTAATTGGTCTTTAAATTGCACTAAGGCATGGCAGAGTCATTCATATTTAACCAAGATGTACCAGAATATGCAGATTTATCATGCCGGATAAAATTGTCGATGGGTTGCACTCTTTGATATAGTAATTTCTAATTATAATGTTAAACAAAAGTGTAACAACTTGCGTATTGCTAAATATGGTAATAATATAAATTGGTAATTTCGCCATTGATCTATGGGTTGGACGCTTCCTTAAATAAAACTCATTGTTTATTAACAAGCGATTGGAAAAATTGTGACAGACATCAGCGAATGATGATTCGTCTTTATTCACATGAATTACAAAAGTTGTGAATAAAAATATTTCGCTGCAGCATTTACGTCAGTTCTATTTACATAAACAATAGTAATATCTTCCATATAATAGCATTGTAATCCCATTAGTGATCACGCAGGACCTTCGTAGAAGTTTGTCATTAGTAATCAGTATAATCAGTGAAGCCACTGAACTAAGTCATGTTACCATGGCAACCTGGCAGCACAAGATCACTGCTTAGTATTGGGCCAGGCTACTTCCTTGAATACGGGAAGTGTAGCAATATGTTGTTTTTTTGTTTTCCAGTGATGGCCATTTATTGACTTTTAAGTATTTAAGTACATTCCATCTTCAATTTGTACTGTTGTGATTAAACACCATCTCCACAACATTTCTCACAATAAGTTTGAAAAAAAATTGCAGATGACGTTTTTTAAAAGAAAATGGAAAAATTAGGTTGTTTTGATCAGAAGAAGCGGGGACAGTAGTATAATGAATGGTGTTGGCTGCTCACACCAGAGGTTGCTGGTTTGATCCCCTGCTCTACCTGATTCCTCTCATTAAACAACACTCAGTACTGGTTCTACACAGGAAGTGAACTCGAGAGCGGTTCATATGAGTTATGAGCTTTCATCGCAATCAAGCTAAAGTAAAGAAGTATAAATTTGATGAAAATTTTGAAGAGTGCCTAGAATACAGTACTGGTACAGATTTTAGTGATACCGGTATTTCAAGATTTACGAGTTTGTGATTTTTTTAATAAGGATACATTCAGGGCCATGTGAAGTACGACAAAAGTAATGATTTAATGGTAGACTGTCACGCTCTTGTCTTTCTGTCCAATATATCTTGATTAGAGATAATAAGAGATCAGGAACAGAATTGATAAAGGAATTTACGGCAGTGGTGAAATTAATTTTACTCTTATTAATGTTTAAGCCCATGAACAGTAATCATATAACTACTAATCTACTTAACAAAATAATCCATCATGAGTATTTCTATCTCAATCTTCAAATTTCCAAAAATTATTTATATGTTTTGGTGGAGTCCTCAGTGACCACTTTTCTCTCACCGCTGAGGTTGTGGATTCGAGCCCAGCAGGATAAAAAAAAATGCGTGTCAGAAAGTGTGCCAGTCACCTGTGGAAAGATTTTGTTCTTACTCAGATTCACTCTGAGGTCCTCCTCCACCAATAGAACTGGATATGCCATATATAATCTCATATGTTGAAAATGGCATTAAACACCATTAAAAACAAACAAAAACTAAACTAGAGCTGTCATGATCATTTTGAAAAACATGAAAAAAGAAAAAAAATATCTGCGTAGAATGTTCCTATGATATCACTAGAACTAGAATACATTTTAACCGTTTCCCAGAGTTAGGCATGTCTATCAAACCGGGGTTTTTACAAATCCATTCAAAATTTGGTTAATTGCAACATATTCAGAGAAAGGTTTTGTTGAGTTTATGGCAATGTCCATTTATTGCTGAGGATTCAGCTTCCCCAGCTGTCTCACTGCAAAAAACAAATTTAATTAAGTTATTGCCGGGAACTGGAGAGTTACTTATCTAATTAATTGTTATCCATTCATATGACACTATGATGTAATTAATCTGGAAGTAACGGTCTCAAAATTGTCTTTGTTGAAAAAATTGATCATGGCCAACATCATTACGAAGGTTCTAGTAAACCAAATTAATTGTACCATGTCTAGTCATATAATGACCTTAGTGCACATTTATTAAGACTTAATCTTGCTTTTACTGTTTACATGAGAATGTTTGCGATGTTATTTGCAAAATGACAATGGTTCTACTCAGAAACATTCTGGGATCTTCCTCAACCAAAATACAGGATGTCATTATGGAACCTACAATGTGTTGAAAATAGCAGTACACTTCATTCATTTTGTTGATTTGCTGATGTATGCTGTTTAACATCGCTTTTAACCATTTTTCATTCATACAGCGACGGTGTCTATTTGAGACAGTATTCTTTAAGTGCTACCGCACTAGAGTATCATGCCGCAGACAAATGGTATGATACCTCATCCAGTCACATTATACTGACATAGGGCCAACCAGACCTAGAACTATCCTTCAAATGCTGAGCGCCAAGCATGGAAGCTTCTAGTACATATTTCACGTCTTTGGTATGACTCAGTCAGGGATCTGACCAATGACCTTTCCCATACAAGGTGGATGCTCTTCACCTAGTCCACCGCTGCAGTCCATTTATCAAGTTGAAAAATTGAATTTCATGTTGGGTGGTGATCCTTAAAACAGGAGTGTTGGGTGGTGATCCTTAAAACAGGGGTGTTTGGTGGTGATCATTAAAACAGAGGTGTTAGGCGGTGATCATTAACACAGGGGTATTGGGTGGTGATCCTTAAAACAGGGGTGTTCGGTGGTGATCATTAACACAGGGGTATTGGGTGGTGATCCTTAAAACAGGGGTGTTCGGTGGTGATCATTAACACAGGGGTGTTGGGTGGTGATCCTTAAAACAGGGGTGTTTGGTGGTGATCATTAAAACAGGGGTGTTGGGTGGTGATCCTTAAAACAGGAGTGTTTGGTGGTGATTCTTAAAACAGGAGTGTTGGGTGGTGATCCTTAAAACAGGGGTGTTTGGTGGTGATCATTAAAACAGAGGTGTTGGGCGGTGATCATTAACACAGGGGTATTGGGTGGTGATCCTTAAAACGGGTGTTGGGTGGTGATCCTTAAAACAGGAGTGTTTGGTGGTGATCATTAAAACAAGGGTGTTGGGTGGTGATCATTAAAACAGGGGTGTTTGGTGGTGATTCTTAAAACAGGAGTGTTTGGTGGTGATTCTTAAAACAGGAGTGTTTGGTGGTGATCATTAAAACAGGGGAGTTGGGTGGTGATCCTTAAAACAGGGGTGTTGGGTGGTGATCCTTAAAACAGGGGTGCTGGGTGGTGATCCTTAAAACAGGGATGTTGGGTGGTGATCCTTAAAACAGGGATGTTCGGTGGTGATCCTTAAAACAGGGGTGTTTGGTGGTGATTCTTAAAACAGGGATGTTGGGTGGTGATCCTTAAAACAGGGATGTTGGGTGGTGATCCTTAAAACAGGGATGTTCGGTGGTGATCCTTAAAACAGGGGTGTTCGGTGGTGATCCTTAAAACAGGGATGTTCGGTGGTGATCCTTAAAACAGGGGTGTTTGGTGGTGATCCTTAAAACAGGGGTGTTTGGTGGTGATCCTTAAAACAGGGTTGTTTGGTGGTAATCTTTAAAACAGGGATGTTCAGTGGTAATCTTTAAAACAGGGATGCTCAGTGGTGATCCTTAAAACAGGGATGTCTAGTGGTGATCCTTGCCCCAGGTACTGGAATGTATCTGCTGTCTAAATTATTTGTGCTCTTATTAAAAATGTGCATGCTGTCTTTCCTCGGAACTGCCTCACATGACTCAAAAGTCCAGTTTGTTTATTGGAGTATTTTTGACTGTTTTAAGGTTTTATTTTAGAAGAAAATAAACTATTTGTTATTAAATTTGTTAATAAATTGTGCGCGAAGCTTATTATACATGACGAGACATTGGCAGATATTTAATTAGTTTCACAGAAGATGGGATGGAATAAAGATCCAAGGATGGGTTGTCATTGTTTATGCATCAACATTTCTGATGGGCTAAAGCTCATTATTTTTAAAAAAAACTTATTTTTGAAAATAATTGATTACTTGATACATTTTTGTCAGCTTTTTATTTCCACAGATATTGATATTAACAAGTTGGAAAACTATTTCATTTTGATAGATATTGCCTATTATTGGGTAGCTTACAAGTGTTCAAGTTGGGATATTTCAAAGTTGATAAGGTGTTTTTAATTTTGAAATGTGAAAATAGATGGTAGTGATTTGCCATAGAAGATCATAGAAAAATAATACAAAGATATTGATCAAGGGACATAGAATTTAACTGCATACAGGTACATTATAAAATAAGAACATAATTATGATTAACCACAGAATGAAAGGACATAAAATAACGCATAATGAAAGGACATAGAATAACACCACATAATGAAAGGCATAGAATAACACCACATAATAAAAGGACATAGAATAACACCAGATAATAAAGGCATAGAATAACACCACATAATGAAAGGACATAGAATAACACCACATAATGAAAGGCATAGAATAACACCTCATAATAAAAGGACATAGAATAACACCAGATAATAAAGGCATAGAATAACACCACATAATGAAAGGACATAGAATAACACCACATAATGAAAGGACATAGAATAAAACCTCATAATGAAAGGTCATATAATAACACCAAATAATGAAAGGACATAGAATAACACCACATAATGAAAGGACATAGAATAACACATAATGAAAGGCATAGAATAACACCATATAATGAAAGGACATATAATAACACCACATAATGAAAGGACATAGAACAACACATAATGAAAGGCATAGAATAACACCAAATAATGAAAGGAGACATAGAATAAAAACATTATAATGAAAAGATATAGAATAAAAAACACATAATGAAAGAACATAGAATAACACTATATAATGAAAGGACATAGAATAACACTACATAATGAAAGGACATAGAATAACACAACATAATGAAAGGCATAGAATAACACAACATAATGAAAGGCATAGAATAATACCACATAATGAAAGGACATAGAATACCACTACATAATGAAAGGACATAGAATAACACAACATAATGAAAGGCATAGAATAACACCACATAATGAAAGGACATAGAATAAAACCTCATAATGAAAGGACATATAATAACACCAAATAATGAAAGGACATAGAATAACACCACATAATGAAAGGACATAGAATAACACATAATGAAAGGCATAGAATTACACCATATAATGAAAGGACATAGAATAACACCACATAATGAAAGGCATAGAATAACACCAAATAATGAAAGGAGACATAGAATAAAAACATTATAATGGAAAGATATAGAATAAAAAACACATAATGAAAGAACATAGAATAACACTACATAATGAAAGGACATAGAATAACACTACATAATGAAAGGACATAGAATAACACAACATAATGAAAGGCATAGAATAACACAACATAATGAAAGGCATAGAATAATACCACATAATGAAAGGACATAGAATACCACTACATAATGAAAGGACATAGAATAACACCACATAATGAAAGGACATAGAATAAAACCTCATAATGAAAGGACATATAATAACACCAAATAATGAAAGGACATAGAATAACACCACATAATGAAAGGACATAGAATAACACATAATGAAAGGCATAGAATAACACCATATAATGAAAGGACATAGAATAACACCACATAATGAAAGGACATAGAACAACACATAATGAAAGGCATAGAATAACACCAAATAATGAAAGGAGACATAGAATAAAAACATTATAATGAAAAGATATAGAATAAAAAACACATAATGAAAGAACATAGAATAACACTACATAATGAAAGGACATAGAATAACACTACATAATGAAAGGACATAGAATAACACAACATAATGAAAGGCATAGTATAACACAACATAATGAAAGGCATAGAATAATACCACATAATGAAAGGACATAGAATACCACTACATAATGAAAGGACATAGAATAACACAACATAATGAAAGGCATAGAATAAAACTATATAATGAAAAGACAGAATAACACCACATAATGAAAGGACATAGAATAACACCACATAATGAAAAGACATAGAATAACACCATATAATGAAATACATGAATAACACCACATATTGAAAGGAGACATAGAATAAAAACATATAATGAAAGGACATAGAATAAAACTTAAAATAAAACCATATAAACTATAATGAAAGGATACATAAATAAAAAACAAGGCCATTATAAATTAATTGCTAGATTATCATCCATTTTTTTCTTAAAAACTGGGAGGGTGGGAGGGTTTTATTTTTTATGCTCCCCCAAAGGAGTAAGCATATAGTTGCCACTTTGTCCATGTGTCCGTCCGTCCCTAAGTTCTTGTACGGGCTATTTCTCTACTACAATGGGTGAACCTCTACCAAGTTTGAATTCTTCTACGCATCTGTTACATATTCAAAACAAATGAAAATGCTAACTACTCGACTTTTGAGTGTACATGTATTATATAATCTACTCAAGGTCAGTCAGGTGAGCGATATAGGGCCATCTTGGCCCTCTTGTTATTTTTAAATTTATTTTTTTTTTATGAAAAATAAAATTGATCGGGGCGGCATGAAAATTAGGGCACAGTTGAGGATGATAATCTAGCAATTAATTTATCATGGCCTAAATGATATGAAAGGATACATAGTATCCCGAATGATGATCGAATGGCATAAAGTAAAATGATAAAATCGAAAATAGAAAATCAAAGAAAAATACCATATCTTGATGGTAGCATACAATGACAGACATAGTATACAATGATATAAAATGATAAATTTTGGTCTTGAGGAAATAAATGCAGAAGGTAAGAGTGCAAGTAATAATCGTCTTCTGTAATGGGGTTTTGTAAATCTGGTTAAGATACAATTGTATGTCCAGACGGAATAACTGATTCCACTTTGTCATTACATCTCTCATTGATCAAGAATACAGAGATATTTCAATTCATTGCATGTCCCCACTAATTCTAATGCAGAAACAGGATGGGATTTGATTGAAGACTCAGCCACATGCATACTTAAATACACATTGTGGTTATTGACCTACCAATATAAATGCAATACCAGTCTAAAGTGAATCAGTTAATCCTGGTATGATATGGTATTATATAGATCAGGCTGAGATTTTTTCTGATTCCTTCCTGACTAAAAGTGTCATTTGTATTTAGGTTTCTCAGGTTTTGTTCTTATCTAAGTATTTAACATCTGACATCTGTAAGAAGATGCAAGTCGTGCATAATATCAAATTCTGGGATTGCCTTTTCTAAAATTGTAAGAATTCTTTGTTGTTGAAACTAAAAAACTCTAAAGCAAGGAATGATTGTATTAAAAAAAAAATATTTTCATAAGAAATTGAAATAATTAGTCAGTTGAAAGTAGTTTGATTGATTGATTGATTGATTGAATATTAAGTGTCGTTTTTATGATACAGAGGGCTAACAGATGAACAGTTAACCTGACCTTTGTTTCCTTGGATTAACCAGTTCTCAAGCAAGTAACTGATAACCTTCCCACTCAAATCAGCGGTGGGAAATGAATGATAATGAGACATAATGTCTTATATCAATCATCACAGAGACTGTTGCCGGGCGGGGATTCAAACTCACGACCCCTGGATTGATAGTCGGATGCGTAATTGACTGAGCTAATCGGGCCCGGCATTAAAAGTTAAAAAATATGAGGATTGGAGAAGGGATATAAAGTGGGAGGTGGAGAATCACATTTGTTCCCTGCTCAAAGTCAATATATAGAGGAAGAACCAGATTTGTTCCCTGCCAAAAGTTGATATAAAAGGGGGAGGGGGGAATATCAGCTCATCAATTTTTCCCCACAAAAAAGAGGCTAAACCAGGAAAACAATTATGGAGGAGAAAAGCGTTGACTACTACACCAGTATTGGCTCTATTTTAAGTTCAAGGCAAGGCATATATCTATAAATGATATAAGTAATATGTCACTAAAATTTCATATCAAATAGACTTTATGTTGATTGCTTTAATTTATTACAGGAAAAATAAAGTAAGAACTGCAGTAGTTATTACTGCACATGGCCATTAAAAGGCTACCACGAAGGCTCCGGAAATTGGTGCTTCCCTCCATCTCAGACCAGTAATTATATACTTGGTGCATTATATGTAACCAGTAAATGCTCTTCCAGCGTGAGAAATGTATTTTGTATGAAACAGGTCTAAATGTGTGTGAGAATTTTGAAAATAGAACTTCATGGAATTTTCCATCCACATGGGATTTATGTGAAATAATAACATTTTTGAATGAAAAGTTTTGAAATTGTGTATGAAAGAGGTCTAATTGTGTGTGAGAATTGTGAAAATTGAACTTCATGGAATTTTCCTTCCATGGGCATCTACATGAAATAATCGTATATATGAAAAAGTTCTCAGAAATTGTATGTGAAAATGGAACTTCATGAAATTTTCTGTCCAGTGGCATGCTAGTGAAATAAATATCATGGATTGGATGGAAATCCTTGAAGTTCTGCATTATTGTGACAGCGTGTAAACAAGTTTATCTTTAGAATCAGCAGATGTGTACTTCACATTAAAGCTTCTTTTAATAGAAATGTTTTCTATCTCCCATCAGTGTGTCCAAGGATATATCGGACTGACATACGAAACACCCATTAATGTGATATAGACCAGACAACGTGACATAGACCAGACGACAAAACTGTCCGAATGGCAGACCAATATTTCAGTATTTATTGCACATTTTGAGGGAATTGGCGTCAATGATTTTAGCCAAACTAATATAAGATTTATCACAGAATGGTATTTGTGAATTGCATCTTGTCATTCTCTTGTTTATTATTATTTTTGTGATAAATTGTTTTATATTAATTGTTTTGTATAAAGGCTGAGGTTTACACATTACTTGGAGGGATATATTGCACATCCCTAAGGAGCCTTTTAACAACTTTTTATTTTTTCGGATATCCAAATATTAAAAATAGCTATCTTTTCCTTGCCTTATTTAATCAGGTTAACAGATTGATTGGTAGATATTTGAAATCTTAATTTAAGATTGTTTAAATTTTGTGTTTTATTTAAAGATTGTGAATTGATTATTTCTAATTCTATCATTTAAATATTACAATTATTAAATATTTTCTCCGATTTTGCTTTTGTTTAAAACACCATTAAGATTTTGTTGAATTTACTCAAATTTGTCTTGTGTTGAATTGTTAAACAGATATTTTTGAAGCTAGGTGTTTCTGGTGAAAAATAAACAATTCAAATTAACATCAAAGAGCCTGATTTGTAAAGGTTACTGAGATTTGAGTGACAGAGTTCACTGTTTGTTATTTTTTGTTACAGATGACGATATTGAGGGTGCCGAAGGAGGAGATACCCAGTCTACCAGGTAATTTGGCAAAATAAGGGGGTTTTGTCCCATGAATATAGAAAATAAGGGAATTTGATTTATTCTAATTTATTTTAGCTTGATTTCAATGAAAGCTTAAAGCTTATAGGAGTCAGCTCTCTGGGTAGAACCATTACTGAGTGTTGTTTAATAAGAGACATCGGATCAATCTGGGAACACACAACTTGTGACATGATCTGTATCTATCCATTACACTAGTACCGCCTCAAATTTGGGTGTTTAATTTCAGTGTGGCATTTTTAGTAGAACATTTTGAGTTTCCTCAATCAAATTAAGGTCGTCCTTGGTCGAGTGGTCTGGAGCGATGTCATCTAATGACCACTTGCCTCTCACCACTGAGGTCATAGGTTCAGACCACATAAATTTTATTCATGACAGAAACAGATTACAGAACATCAAGGAGACTTCATTTCATCTGAAAGTCTTTCATAGTGTTCAGAGACACAAGCAGACAGCTGAAAATAAAAGATTAAGTTGGCATGAAATTTTAGGGGGCAGGTGTGAATGATAATCAACAATTAACTTATTATGGATTAAAAGAGATATTGAATTATAATATATGCAATTTTAATCAATGAAACTATATGCATATTGAAAATTTAGAAAAAAAATACCATTAACAATAAACCCAAGAATGGAAAACATTCCATTGGATGTCTGTGCAATTCCAAAATAAAACAACTATACTTTATTTCTATATAAATAGGAAAGGGCAGTAACTCAGGTAATATTTTCTATATTGATCTGTTAAACTGATGTTAGCATGGTGGCATGAGAGACATAATCATTCTTTCTTATTCGTATAGGCAGGTAGCAATGTTGAAAGTGAATTTTACTCGTGTTAAAGGGACACATGACAATGTTGAAATCAAATTTTACTCATGTGAAACGGTCACATGACATGCTCATATCACTAATAAAACTGATGAAATTTGTGTTTTTATTACCATCAAACTGCTTGAGGGGACAATTGGGACAACTCTCTTTTGGTTATAGGCAGCATTTTGTCCCCCTATTATACTTGTAGTTTATATTTTGGCAAACTCATATCTTAGCTACTTGTCACTGGTCATACATCAATGAAACTTCACATGTGGGATTACTCTATTTTAAGGTAGAATAATGGCCTCTTTCTACTTAGAAAATTTGGTTAAAGTTTGTCTGTGAGCTCATATACAATGTCAACAACTACTGGCCTTTTACATAAATGGAACTTCTCATGTGCGATCACATTCGCTGAACTTACGTATATTTTAATCTTATAGGGGCACGCTGCAGTCACAACAACTTTTTATTTCAGAATAGGGTTGAGCAAAAATTCTCATGCTCCTCTTTGACACTGATCAAACTCTTCTCACATACCAGATAAGATATCTTTCATTTTATCCATGTCAGATACTTCTATTTCTCCTAATCTGCACACTTACAAAAGCATGGGGGCTGAAGTGAGATCAGCTGTTATAAGAAGATGGTAAATCAAAAGATTTGACATACGTTTAGATGTGCTCAGTTGGTTGCATGTCTGACTATCAATCCAGTGTCCAACAGGCCAGTCTCTGTGATGATTGATATACGACATTGCGTCTCATTGTCACTCATCTTTCAGAACTGATTCAAGAGGGAAAATTATCTTTTACTTGCAGAGATGGGTGTGCTTGGGTACTGGTTAATCTTCTTTCAGGATCCCAGGAAAGGGTGGCCAGGTTAACTCTTGGTATCACTGTTTTGGTAGCCTTGGCCTTTAACCTCAGCTTAGATGAAAATAGGAAACTGAGAGTTGGAATATCCTAAACTCAGAAATATTGCAATAAAGTTGGATAACTGTTTATCCATGATTAACAGTTACTGAAGTCACCTTACACCGCCAGTCTCCGGGGACAAAATATTATGTGCTATTGAGTCATAAACTCTAAATGACTTCAAAAACATGTTATGATGTAATAAAAAAGCAATTAACTCAATTTAATTTCGACAGTAATTTACCTTATTGCGTTGATTGATTATCAATTGTCGTGACTTGCAATGCATTCTGGTCATCAATATCCAATAAAATGAGAATGACAAATGTTTTCAGTAGATTATTGCGTCTTGTTAATGTATTATTTATTCCATCGGCAGGTTTTCAGAATATGATATAACCAGTGTTATTCAATCAAAATTTATTTGAGAACAAAATTGAATAAAACTGCCACCCAGTCCACATTATCAATAACCTTCTCTGACCCGGATAAAGTTTCACACATTTATTATTATAAGCTGACAAATTGTACATTATAATGTCACTTAAAAAAACAGGCAGCGTTTATTTTTTGTTTTCATCAAGTGATGAAAAACATTAGGCCAGTAAAATAAAGGGCTTCTTGACAACGTTAAACTAGTCTTATGTTTTTCATTACCATTTGAAAACTCAAAATTTGCCTTTTAATAGCAATACTTATATTTACATTATATTTTCCAACTATTTTGGATAAAACTATTACGTTACTTTGCCATTCTGATTTTCAAAAAGCAAATTATAAGCTTAAACCATAAAGCCAATGTCATGAGTGTAATTACGAAATTGTCAACATACTGAATATGTGCACTCATTTGTATGATATCTTACGGCAAATATCAGGTGAACATAACGGCAACGTGATGTCTCACCAGCAAAACAAAATCGTGCAACCAATGAAATTCAGACTGGTCCTTTTTAGCTCCGCCTAGTTGCAAATGTTTTTCATTGAGAAATGAAATTCAGTAAAACTGTATCGTTCATTTAGGCTGATTGCAGTAAAAATATGAATATTATTAATTGACAAGTTATACATTATATTGTCACTTAAAAAACATGAAGCATTTATTTAGTCCCTAACAAAATTGGCACCATATTGCCTTTATTTCATCTGAAATAAAAAAAAATCATTTTATTGATAAAATGAGATGGTCATCTAGGTCATATTGCCTTTATTTCTCTTAAAAGCAAGTTTAATACTTTATTTCTCCTTAAAACAAGTGTAATACTTTTATATAACACTTACAAAATGAGGATGGCACCTATTTTCACTGCCGAAATGTACATTGTACTGCCTTTATTTCACCTGAAATAAAATCATAATGACTTAATGACTATTTTATTGATATACAACTTTGACCATATGCCTTTATTTCACCTATAGAATTACAATGCCTTAATCACATATACAATGAGAAATAACACCTTTATTTTGCTGACACTTTGAACATTCTGTTGCCTTCATTTCACTTTGAAATATTGTGTAATGCTTCATTTTACTTGCACTGGTAAATTTAGCATATCTTATTATAATACCTTTATTTCACTGACAAATTATACATGACATTGCCTTAATTTCATGAAAAATTGTAAGTTCTTCCTTATACTGATACATTGACAATAACCATCTTCCTTTCACTGACAAGGTGTCCATTATATTGTCTATATTCCACCTCAAAAACATTGTTATGCTTTATTTAATTTGGGCTGATTAAGTGAAGATGGCATCTTTATTTCATCAACAAATTGTACATTATATTGCCTTTATTTCAATTGAATCTAATTGTAATGCTTTGTATTATATTGGCTGATAGAACGGAACTAACACCTTTATTTCACTGGCAAATTGAACATGTACATAGTATTGGCTTTATTTTAAACAAAAAAAAATGCCTTCTTAAACTGATAAAATTAGAATGACATTAGTTTTACTGACACATTATACATTTTATTGCCTTTCTTTCACAAATTAGTTGTATGGGCATGTTGTCATTGTTTCGTCAACAAAATGTACAATGATGCTATTATTTTGCCAGCTAACTGTACAATGTTGCCATTATTTCACCAACTAACTGTACATTGTTGCCATTATTTTAAAGAAATGAATTATTAATTTCACTGGCAAACAATATAACTTCACATTTATTTCATTGACAGACTGCACAGTGGCATCTTTTTTTCTCTGACAAATGTTTGAAATAACACATTTACTTCTGACTGGCAAATTGAACAATTTGTATGTTTATTTCACTCACAAACTTTCTTTTAATAGAATCACAATGAAGAAGGAGATACACACGAAGACTGTGTTGAAAGACGGGCAAGAGCAGACGTTTGTGCACGAGGATTCGCACGTTGAACAAGACCCCGACGCCCCCGAGGAACTGCGGGAGAGCATGCAACAAATTATTGACGAGTTTATGGGGAGTCCAACTGAAGCACAAAAACCACTCGAGCATGACGTTTAAAATTGGTGTAAAATAAAAATGGACTTTTTCATGATGTATAATTACTACTCAAAGACAAACTTATACAGATAAATGGAAAAATAATGATTGGCCAAAACTTACATGGTGTAAAGGAAGAATTATGATTGGCCAAAACTGGCAAGAAGCATTATTACCACAGTTCCTTATTGTGATTTGGCCAATATTGATAATGAAATGTTTAAAATTGTTTGTAATATTTTTTTATTTTTGACTAGAAATAATAAATTTTGTCTGCCTCTAAAGTGAAGTGTTATAGACGATTAATAATTTTGTACAAATTTTCTATCATAATGAATTTATCAACATTTTCCATATTTTTTTAAAAACATCTAATTGTGCTTCTTGCAGCCTTTCTTCCCATTTTTTTTTTTTTTTATATAAAATATTTCTGTACTTTGCCTAATATCAATATTCTTGACTTCAATGCTCCTCCATTTTTACCCTGCGTGACACTTATTTTATTTTTTTTGTAGTTGATAATATGTATTTGTTGAGACATCTTTAATAACATGATATCTGAACTTAATACATTTAAATAAATTATATACAAGTGTGTATCAATGTTCATTTATATATAAAATCATGGGAAATGCTATTGGATACTGTTTTCAACATTTGTTAAATTATATGTATGCGGATAAAGTCTGTTTGTTAACAGATTAAGATTATAACTATACTGAATTATTCACGATTACTAATTAACTCAAACTGGGCCAATAAAAAAGGTTTATATGAGCTGAAACATATTGTGTATTGTGGCCGATTGTGATTACCAGAATTTTTGGTTGTTAATAAAAATGTCATTTATCAAGTGATTTCATATCAGTTCAATTATTGGCCATTGGACAGTCCCATTGGTCCTTTGCTTATGGACTTGGGCTAATATGACACTCCTTGGGCCTATAACTGGGTCAGTATGAAATCATTTATAAAATACAGGTTTCAATAAACAATAACATTAGACTTAAATAGCATTTTTCCTACGGTTGTATTATAGAGTAGATATATAATATGGTATATATTTAAATATAACCTTATATATATTCCTAGTTATTTTACAATTTATTGGAAGCAGTAGAAATTCAAAAAAATAATGAGGCCATATTTGAAAAAAAAGAGAAGAAGCAGGTGGCAAGCATGATAACTTATTTTATTTTGGTATAATATTTTAATTGCCCATTAACCAAAAGTGTTTTAGTTGAGCCATGTATATTACAGATCTGATATCATCATAGCCCCATGTGAAACCTAGATCTGTTTTATACATAGCTCCCTTTGGAAACTTATGTTGATATATACTAAGGTCTGTGGGTCTATGTGAAACCTTGATTGCTTCAATACATAGCTCCCTCTGGTGTTGATATATACTGGTTTGTAGACCCATGTGAAACCTAGATCTGGTCAGTGAAACCTAGATCTTGCTACAGAATATAGATCCTGCTCCGATTTTTTTTTAAAGCTATTCCATATCACATTAGAAGGGAGGTAACTGATACCATATTCCCGATGTCCCAAGTGCATGTGATCATCTGTGACACCTGTGGTTTATAATGATGGTGTATGGCCTGAACCATTGGATACTTACATTTGTGTTCCAAGCTAAAGATATAACATTATAAATTCAAATAATTGAGATAATCTATTTGACGCAGTGACCGATAAAAGGTATAACATGAAAATATAACAGTAATGGAATATGGTACAGTATTCATTGATATTCTCTTTATGTGACTAAGGAATAAGCCATTTATTCAGGTATTTTTGTTTTGATACTGGTTTGAATTTATGTTCAGTTTTAGTGCCATAAAATGAATTATTGTATCTTCCTTTGTCAATCTTGTTTAATATATTTCAAGACTTTATTTTATCGTAACCAAGGCAATATTCAGATGGATTATCCAATCAAATTCATGAATTTCATATTATTATATAAACCACATACTCGGTTTTACATGGTCATATTCAGTATTGCATCTTTACAAATTGTCGTGTTTGTACTTTCTTCCTGTAATCGGGACATATGTTGACTGTTAATCAATCTTCTAATGTGTTAGTAGATTGCCTTAAATAATTGCTAACGTATCAATTTAATTGTGTGTCAACAAATCTGAAAGCGTCACTAATTTTAATACTAGTAATTTTATAATTTCTCCTACCAGAATGAGTTCTATGTAAGCTAATTGTATATTCATGTCGATTATTGTTGCCCCTATAATAGATGAACTATTGGACAGTGATTTTCAAAGAAGCACAGTTAATGCTAAATCATATATTTATAATCATGTATTAATCGAAATTTCAATATAATACGAGTTTTGTTTTTTTATAGTATATATTTGATTAATTTTGCACATTTCTAAATATAATTTGTTATTTAATCTAAATTGTTGAATTAGAACAAAATTATTAAAGCGCTATATCTATATATTGTTTCTGTTTTGTGGAAATATATAAAAACTCGTTCCCATCTCACTTCTTCTCAGTTCCACTTAATCAATGTATAATCTGACGGAAGAATAAATTACATTGAAATATGTAAGAGTATAAGGAAAAACAGTTAAATTCAAAAGTTCAAAGGAGACTATAATAATAGGAGAAATATGGCGTCGGCAAGCTGCCAAACAAGGTCATGTTATATCTGTTTGGAAAGCATGTACATGTAGAAGACATTTTAATATTTGTCTGATATGTTACATCATTGGTGTGTTAAGAGTTCGAGCATTTTTTTTCCTTCAGAAGATGCTTGTCATTCCAAAAAATTTATAATGTCAGAACTTGATAAAAGTATGTCGAGATTGCTGGAGATATTATATATTTTGGAGATGACATAGTGGTGATGATGTTGACCTGAGAATTATTGATTGTCCATATTTTACGAATATTATTTCATTATTAGAAAAAGTAATAAAAAACTAAAGCAATTAGGCACTGCCAGTGTGTGACTAATTAGTTAAAACAGAACATGAGTTCCCAACATTATTGTTCTATATTGAGTTGCTGCTGTCGTCGAGGTGGCACATAATTTTGTGAGTTCGACTGAGAAGAGGTGAGATGATTCACCATGTTAAAACCTGAGCTTTCACTCTCTGGCTTAGCCATATTGTTAATCTAGATCATTATATATGTTGTGATTTCAGTCTAATAAAATTGCTTTCTCTAAAATACTTGTGTGTTTGGTTTATTTATCAATTATCCATTTATAATTGATTGATTGATTTAACATTTAGCATCGTTTTTATGCCATCGAGGACTAACAGACAATCAATTGACCTAACATCTGTTTCCTGGGATCCTGAAAGCTTAACCAGTTCTCGAGCACACCCCATCTCTGCAAGTAACTGATAAATTTCCCATTTGAATCAGTGGTGAGAGATGAATGATAACGAGACACAATGTCATATATCTATCATCACGGAGACTGTTTCCAGGCAGGGATTCGAACTCACGACCCCTGGATTGAAAGTCAAATGTGTAACCGGCTGAGCTATTCGGGCCCAGCACCCATTTATAAATAAGATTTCTTTAACACTAACGTATCATATCCAGAGGGGTTGGGGTATTTGGGGCATATTTTAATTGCCTTATGTTGATTTTAACCATAAATTTCTGATATATCTGCAAACAGCCAAAGTAAAATAAACTAAGATATTATAAACTGAACCAAAAAAGAAACTCGCTAAGTTTTAATGTGAATATTTTGTTAATATTTAACTAAATTTGGCTGAAATCTTCTGTTTGTTGTATAATTATGTCTTATCAATCTACTGAAATAGCTAAATTGGACAGAAATTATCACTTTTATTGTTCGATTTGAATTTAAAACAGGAAGGGATGGATTTCAAAATCAGGTTATCAGTAGCGTGTGTGGCCGCCGCATGGGATGATCACTGCTTGACAGCGGCGTCGCATTGATAGCACAAGCTTATTTATGTCAGCCTGTGGGATAAAAAAATGATAATATCTCACAGGCTGACATAAACAATCAAACAATAAAATTGATTAATTTCTGTCCAATTTAGCTATTTCAGTAGATTGATAAGACATTATTATACAACAAACAGAAAATTTCAGCCAAATTAATTAGTTAAATGTTAACAAAATATTCACATTCAAATTAAGCGAGTTTTTTTTTTTTGGTTCAGTACAGTACAACAGTTGCCAGTTTTACTAATGTTCATAAGTTTATCAACTGCTTAGCATTAAATTTGAAGTTTTAAAAAAAGGCATGAAATTCATTTAATGTGCCCCTTATTTATTTGTGATCTTTTGTAAGCCTTATAAAAACTATTCTTTCTACAATTTGCAAAATAACTACGCAAATCAAACATTCCTAAATGTCATGATTTGTTCGTACAAAATTCTTAGACTTCTGAAGGTAAGTGACACAGGCCCCAATTGTGTGTGTTATTTTAGTATTTTGAAGCTTACTTGGGCTGTTTATGGTTATTTTATCAAGTCTTTAATAAACAAGAGGGCCTGAGGACGCTCTACTGACTCATAGTGGCCATAGCACTTTTTGAAATTCTACTATGCAATAGAAACATCGACCATCTTGAATTTTAGATAGAAAAAATAAATCTTTTGTATAGTCTCCTATGCAATAGAAACATCCATGTGAAGTTTCAGTTTAATTGGCCTAGTGGTTTCAGAATAACTGAAAAAAAAAAAGAGAATTTTCTGTTTTCCCACAGTATCTTTATGTAAAATTCTAAGTCCCCTTACAGGGCCCCTATATATTTTAGCCCCTAAATTCTTATCTGCAATCAAACCCCTACACATAGGGATAATTTATATCAAATATGTACAAATCTGACATACCGGTACTTAAGAAAACAATTTTACTAATTCCCAATTTGTACCCTTTTGGGGCCCCTCCTGACCCCTTAAGACATAGGAACCCAGTCATTTTTACAAATCTGAACCTCCTTCACCAAACAATGCTTCTGTGAAGATATAGGCAAAATCATTTCCATTTTAAAAAAATAAAAATAAAAAAGTATTATAATGACATGTGTCCCCTAATTGAACCCTTGGGGCGGGGTCATATTTTACCCTAGGGACACCATTTGAACAATCTAACAAAACTATAGTTGGTCATCATTACTACATAAACATTTTGAAAATCTGTTGGGCCGTTCATGAGAAGAAGATTTTTTAAGTTTTGGACTATTTTTAGTAATGGCGACCATCTTGAATTTCAGATCGAAAAAAAAAAATCTTCTGTATAGTGTCCTATGCAATAGAAACACCCATAAGAAGTTTCAGTTTAATTGGCCTAGTGGTTTCAGAGAAAGTGCTGCTAACAGACGACAGACAACGCGCCATCGCATAAGCACTTCTGGCCTTTGGCCAGTAGGGCTAAAAATGGAAAAACAATTCTCCTGAATTTAATTTTATAGTAAAACATTAACCCTTCTGTGTATGGAGTCTACACATGTACTTGTTCTAGTACCAAATTCAATATTTTAATGCACTAGTCATTTGTTGCCCAGGCTGGTACATATATGAGGACAGCTGATTTAAAGATTGGTGTTCCATCCCCGCAGTGCCGTAGAAATCCGCCAGAAATAGCCATGATTGCAGATGTACAGCCATGATTGCAGATGTACTTCCTTTCTTGAACTTGCCTGATCATATAGTGATTGTCGGAAATAATTGCCTTTGATTTGTCAAAACTTAATTTTGTGCATTTTTCAATGTATCTTAACCAAACTTACACAGAATACTGAGTAGTTTTACATTTATAACTATAAGAGGTCTCCAGGTGTAACCCCACCATTGATTTTTGTTCTTTATTCTATAGTAAATAATAAAAGTTTGAAGGCTTGTCATTCATAGAGGGTCCCAAATGAAAGAAGTGAAACCTACATTTTACTGTTTGTCAACCTCTGCACTATCAAAATATGATGAGAAAAGTAGGGGTCATGTGTCATATAAGAGATTTTTTTTCTGCTCAGTGTGTACACTGGTGACAAAGTGAAAATAGACTTCCGAAATCATGAATTCATACCCCAATTTCCAAGCATCATTTTTTTTTTCTAAATTCACAATTCAAACATGACAATGCTATCAAAATGTTCAAAATACATCAATAATGCCATTCAAATAAAAAAAAGAGCATTAAAATAAGGAAAATGCATTTTTAAAGAAGAAGAATTGAGGATTATTTATAACCGCCATTATGCGACTACCCCACGGAAGCACTTCCTTTTTGCAATGGTGGCACTATGCCTATAAGGAAACTCTTTTTTTTTTAATTTCATAATTACCTCATTTTTACTAAGTACTACCAATTTGAAGTAATACTGCCAAGTTGCAGGCATTAAATACTGAAACTTTTGTCAAAATACCACTTTTTACATGATCATTACATACAGGCGCGAGATGTTGACCGACATGCAATTTTGATGTGTTTGACTAATTTTACCAAAAAAAAAATTTTTCTTACCTAATTCCATTAAAATTTTTACACCAAAATAGTCTCATGATACACTGAAGACATTATCTTACCAAAATACATTATTCAATACAATGTACATGCTAAAGATTGCACATTTAAATCATCCAAAATAAAAAATCTTCAAAATTTTGTGATTTTTCATGAAATTTCAATGTAAATATGCACATATATGCTTTATTTGAGGCATACACTTGCCAAAATGTGTTTTTTTATGAAGCAAATGTCTCCAATTTGTCATTTAATACTATGAGAGTGTAAAAAAGAGGTTATTTTACCTACAGTAAACATTTTGGAAAATCACCCCCATTTCACTCAAGTCTCTCTTATAGGTGTAACCCCACCATTGATTTTTGTTCTTTATTCTATAGTAAATAATAAAAGTTTGAAGGCTTGTCATTCATAGAGGGTCCCAAATGAAAGAAGTGAAACCTACATTTTACTGTTTGTCAACCTCTGCACTATCAAAATATGATGAGAAAAGTAGGGGTCATGTGTCATATAAGAGATTTTTTTTCTGCTCAGTGTGTACACTGGTGACAAAGTGAAAATAGACTTCCGAAATCATGAATTCATACCCCAATTTCCAAGCATCATTTTTTTTTTCTAAATTCACAATTCAAACATGACAATGCTATCAAAATATTCAAAATACATCAATAATGCCATTCAAATAAAAAAATGAGCATTAAAATAAGGAAAATGCATTTTTAAAGAAGAAGAATTGAGGATTATTTATAACCGCCATTATGCGACTACCCCACGGAAGCACTTCCTTTCTGCAATGGTGGCACTATGCCTCCAGGGGCAAAAAGGTTTTTAGTAAGGAGGTCAGGGGTTATAAATGACTGGTGCATAATCAGTATAAAAAATTTGACTCACTTGACAGGACTATAGGTTTACCTTCCATGTGTTTGTCATCTGGAAAGATTACTAAACAATTATCCAAACCTGGTTTGTGAAACTTTATACATGTTAAGAGGGCAATAAGGAAATAATGCAGGTCTAAATTCTTTTCAACTTGATAGAAATTGTGATTGCTACCTGTTAACCAGTTGGGGACTTACATATTTCTTGCAATACTCCAATGTCTTCTTTTCTAGCTGATCCAAAAATTGTTTATCGGAAACATATTTTCTTTCGCTCTTCCTTTGGAAAAACAAATCAATTATTTATTAGATTAACTGGTTAATTGGTTAATGAACCTGGGCTCAGTGCACATTGTAAACATTGTAATTCAAAATAAACAGATTCATAAATCACAAACAGACAACCAGACGATGGCTGATCATGCAATAGTATTACTGTTATCTGATCATCACGAAAACCACTTAAGGAAACAAAACAGTTGTTTTGTACTTTTACAAAGAAATTGAAAATGTTACTGCAGAAGTTTCTTGTAATCAGTTTTAAGTTATATATGTTCAGAAAATTTGTTGCAATACACCAGTAATAACTAGCTGCTTCTATTGCCCAATAAATCTGGATTTTTATTGTTAATAGAATATTGGCTTTTGTTGATAAACAGTTTTTAATCAATTTATGTTTATGGATAAGTAGTTATATAACATATGTTGACAGATAAGTATAATTAATGTTGACGGATAATAAGTTATACAATATATATATATATTTATATTGATGGATAAGTAGTTATATAATTTATATTGATTGATAAGTAGTTATACAATATATATTGATAGATAAGTAGTTAAAAAAGTAGTTATGTAATGTATATTGATGGATAAGTATTTATATAATTTATATTAATAGATAGGTAGTTACATAATTTATGGTAATAGATAAGTAGTTATATAATTTATATCAATAGATAATAAGTAATATAATTTATATAGATGGTTAGGTAGTTATATAATCTATATAGATGGATAAATAGTTATATAATTTATATTGACTGACAAGTAGTTATATAATTTATATTAATAGATAAGTAGTTTTATAATTCATATAGATGGATAGTAGTTATATAATTTATATCAATAGATAAGTAGTTACATAATTTATGTTGATAGATAAGTAGTTCTATGATTTATATTGATAGATAAGAAGGAATATAATTTATAAAGATGGATCAGTAGTTATATAATTTATATTGATAGATAAGTAGTTATACATTTACTTTGATTGATGAGTAGTTATACAATATATATTGATAGATAAGTAGTTATACAATGTGTATTGATATATAAGTAGTAATATAATTTATATTTATAGATAAGTAGTTCCATTATTTTTGTTAATAAATAGGTAGTTATATACTTTATATTGATAAATAAGAAGTAATCTATTGATAAAGATGGATCAGTAATTATATAATTTATATTGATAGGTAAGTAGTTATACAATTTCTACTGATAGATAAGTAGTTATACACTTATTTTGAAAGATAAGTAGTTACACAATACATATTGATAGATATGTAGTTATACAATTTATATTGATAGATAAGTAGTTATATAATTTATATTGATAGATAAGTAGTTATACATTTATTTTGAAAGATAAGTAGTTGTACAATATATTGATAGATAAGTAGTTATACAATATATTGATAGATAAGTAGTTATCTAATTTATATTGATAAGTAGTAACATAATTTATTCAGATGGATAAATAGTTACACAATTAAATTAATAGATAAGTAGTTATATAATTTTATTGATAGATAAGTAGTTATACAATTTATGTTGATAGATAAGTAGTTATATAATTTATATTGATAGATAAGTACTATATAAGTATAGATAAGTAGTAACATAATTTATGTTAATAGATAAGTAGTTATATCATTTATATTGATAGATAAGAAGTAATACTATTTATATAGATGGATAAGTAGTTATATAATTTATATTGATAGATAAGAAGTAATACTATTTATATAGATGGATAAGTAGTTATATAATTTATATTGATAGAAAAGTAGTTCTATAATTTATATTGATAGATAAGAAGGAATATAATTTATATAGATGAATAAGTAGTTATATCATTTATATTGATAGGTAAGAAGTTATACAATTTAAATTAATGGATAAAAAGTTATACAATTTTCATTGATAGACAAGTAGTTATACATGTATATTGATACATAAGAAGTTATATAATTTATATTAATGGAAAAGAAGTTATAAATTTATATTGATATATAAGTAATTATTCATTTATATTGATAGATAACTAGCTATAATATACATATATATATATATATATATATATATATATATATATATATTGATAGATAAGTAGTTATAAAATTTATATTGATAAATAAATAGTTATATAATTTATATTACTGGATAAGAAGTTATACAATTTATATTGATAGATAAGTAGTTATGAATTTATATTGATAGATAAGTAGTTATACAATATAGATTGATAGATAAGTAGTTATAAAATTAATATTGATGTATAAGTAGTTGCATAATTTATGTTTATAGATAAGTAGTTATACAATTTATATTAAAAGATAAGTATAGATAAGTAGTAACATAATTTATATTAGTAGATAAGTAGTTGTACAATGTATGTATATTGATTGATAAGTAGTTATATAACTTATAGTGATGGATCAGTAGTTGCATAATTTATGTTGATAGATAATTAGTTATATAATTTATATTGATAGATACATGTAAGTAGTTATATAATATTATATTGATGGATAAGTATTTGCATAATTTATGTTGACAGATAAGTAGTTATAAAATGTATATCGATAGATAAGAAGTTATATAATTTATATCAACAGATAAGTAGTTATATAATTTATATTGATGGATAAGTAGTTATATAATGTATATTAATAGATAAGAACATATATAATTTATATTAATAGATAAGTAGTTAAACATTTATATTAATAGAGAAGTTGTTATATAATTTATATTAATGGATAAACTATTCATTGACTAATAATTTGATATTGATAAACTGTTTATTGACTAATTTTTAATTGTGATAAACTATTTATCGACTAATTATTTAATGTTGACAAACTATTTATTGACTAATTATATAACATTGACAAACTGTTTATTGACGAATTATTTAATATTGATAAACTGTTTATTGACTCATTATTTAACATTGATAAACTGTTTATTGACTAATTATTTAATATTAATAAACTGTTTATTGACTCATTATATAACATTGATAAACTGTTTATTGACGAATTATTTAATATTGATAAACTGTTTATTGACTCATTATTTAACATTGACAAACTGTTTATTGACTCATTATTTAACATTGATAAACTGTTGATTGACTAATTATTTAATATTAATAATCTGTTAACTGACTAATGGTTTAATATTGATAAATATACTTAAGCAAGTAGGAAAGAAATTAGAAAGAAAAAAGTACAAAACAACTTGTGTGGGGAGAGGAGACATTGACCTTTGAGGAAACTGGACTTTAATAAATAAAGTTCATCATTTCCTGAAGCTCTGTCACCATGTGATGGTAGGACGGGTGTTGTTACTCTAAATGTTACGAGCACAAGGGACAATACTATGGAGATGCAATAAGAATGGAAGTATAGTGGTTATTTCCCTTTAAAATTTCTTAATATGTGTTTTTAGTTTTCACATATTCTATAAATAATATATATTCCGAAAGCGCTCGGGTTTTTTAAAATAAGTTTAAAGAATTCAGTATTGTTTGGGTGTATTTATTAATTTTTAAAAATTAATTTATTATCTCTCCCATATATATATAAAAACAGACATGTTGGAAGTTATGGGGTATCTGTATAAAACAGTGTTCTGGGGTTTAGTTGGGAACTCTTTACTTTTTATATATACGGTATATATATATATACCCCGCATTTTGGCCCCAGAACACTTTTCAATGTCTCTGTGTGATTTTCCTATCGTATCCTCCCTCCAATCATTGGCCAGTGCTCTGCCACTGGACCACGCAACTGTTTTTTTGTAAAAAGCACACTCCAAATTAAACTGAAATTTAACACAAAAGCTAAATCAATTCAATTAATAACAATCTAAACTAATCGTATCTTACCTTAGAATCTATTTCTCACCAATAAAATAAGTTTAAATACAAAACTTGCGACAATTTATAAATTCCGTGTAACTTTTAATTTACGAGAGCACGTAATTTGGAACCAGGATAATCCGGCACCACTTCAAAAAGGCCATGGAGAATCCGGTCCCAAGATTATCGGCCCATGGAAAATCCGGTCCCATTTAGCATGTCCATCCGGTCCCACTTTTTATTTTTGTTTTTATTGCAATATCATGGTTATTTATCATAAATTTATACTACATAGATAATATATATGATTGCACGCAGTTATTAATTCATGAAATAAACATAAATACGGATAACTTGATAATTTGTGTTGCACCTTGTACAAACAAATCAACATTTTTATACATCATTGATTGATTGATTGATTGATTGATTGATTTATTGAATATATGTCGTCATTTTGTATGCCATCGAGGGCTAACAGACGATCAGTAAACCCATCCACTGTTTCCTAGGATCCTGAAAGGTTAATCAGTACTCGAGCACACCCCGCCATCTTCGCAAGTAACTGATAACGTTCCCACTTGAATCAGCGGTAAGAGACGAATGATAATGAGACACAATATCGTATATCAATCATAAAGGTGACTTTTGCAGGGTAGGGGTTCGAACACACGACCCCTGGATCGATAGTCATTTTATATGTTTCAGATGGACTATGCATATCCTTGCTGATACAATACTACTGAATATGTCAGCGATCGTGTCAAACCTGGTCGAGTACGTGCAACCACGTTACGTAATCGTTGCGCTAAATACGTTTTTTTTCACCTACGTAATCGTTTCTTACCTGCAACCCACAGTACTCCTTGGCGTTATGGTGTTCATGAACAGACGATGATAAACCGTTTGTTTCCATTTGTGCTCGTACGACTTTATGTTTAAATGGACATTTTCAACTTTCAGTAAGTGTTCTTATTTCAATAGTTGATTCAAATAGCAAACCCCTGTGTGGTTCCAGGGAGCTATGAGTGATGGCAAGAATATGATCACTGTGGCTTATGCATGTCGTAAGAAGCGACAAATTGAGTAATGCGATAGAAGTTGCTGAAACTCTGCAGTTCTGCAGGTATCAAGGTTCTAGGTTCATTCTGCATATTCATTTGTTGATGTAATTTTTTTTAATCTGTATGTTAATTTGTTGTTTTTGTACATGTAGAGTGAACCTGGAATCTTCCTTCTTTTTGGCGTCGAATAACCTATAATGTGTTGGTACGCCGTAAAACCCTATTCATTCATTCATTCATTCATTCATTCATTCATTCATTCATTCATTCAAATAGCAAACGTATCTGTAAAAATGAGAAAGAGACAAAAAACTGACCTGTACGAAGATAACATCAACGACAGTGTTCTTTTAGCTGGCATATATTAACGTGTTTTCCAGATAATAATATATCATACTAGAGGTGAATTCCCTGCATTTTCTTATTTAAAAAATGTTCGGTTAAACATTTGCAATCGTTAGCTAACATATTTTCCTAGACACTGGCTCAATCTCATCTTTCGGTGTATAAACTCAGAAAAGGGCTGCGAGAATAATACTAAATAAACCATTGAAAACACATTCTTAAGAAATGCTCAGTAAATTAGAATGGTTCCTATTCCAAAAGGTGTTTAAATATTGTATTTTTCAGATTATATTTTAAAGATAGAATGTTCATAAACTTGTTTATTGCATTGCTTTGTTAGAGTGAAAGAAGCCTAGTATGTAGACGATACACAGATTCCAGTTTGTATTAAGTATACGTAATAAAACATAATCCTGAAACAAATATATTCCTGCCAGAACCCTTTATAAATAAAAATAAGACCAAAGCATTCAATAAAATGCATATATTTGCAAATAACGCTAATTTTCCCCCCTGAATTTGGCGACCATTTTGTCCCTTATTTCGACCTTTAGTTCCTGAACCAACCATATTTCTACTTGGTTTTATCCCCAAAACATGTAATACAACAAACATTAAATTCTTACATTTTACAGTGTTTGTTGATCATATTAATATATAATATAACATGAATTTCAATTCATGGTGGCCATTTTGGTGTCCATCTTGGAGCTGTGACCAAACGTCCTAACAGTCACTAGTAAGAAATGAATTTTCGGACCCAGTATACATTTTACCTCTCTAGAAACAAGTCTCAAATCTATTAGACATAAAAAAACAACACCTCCCTAGCTCTGGGACTATTTCTGGAGGAGGCGGTGGACGATGATGGTGGAATAGCGCTGAATAGTTGCGAAATCCGTGACCAGCGGTAAGAAAACGTTGTTTACGTTTGTTGATAATTTTTGAGAAATCTGAGTCAAGCAAGATTATGTAATATGTCTGATCACTCGGCAACCACCGAACTTTTACAGACATTAGACATTTTCTTAATAACAAGGAATTTTTGGTAATTACATTGTCCATAATTTTTGTTTTGCGGTCTGTTTTGTTTTATCTTCTTCTTCTTCTTTTATTTTTATTAATTAATTCATTTCCTTTGAGTGGGGCGGGGCATTTTTAGTGGGTGTGGGGTGGGGGTTAGTGGGGGTCTTGAACGTACCTTCTTATATACTGTGGAGATCATAGAAATAGGCGGAACTAGTTCACTGTGAATAACGGGGAGAGAAATAAAAAGACGTAAAACAACAGGAAATAAGATACCCTTCTTTATCCTGTACAGTGTCCCTAGTCTGAATCCGCACCTGGTAAAATATTATTTTCTATTGTAATGTTTAAAGCATGGTGTGTTTTAATTTGGTATCATATATTTCATTTTCATGAGTTGACTGAAAAACAACACTGTATGTCTCTGAAAAAAAAACATGTGTAACAACAATCAACACGTGTTAGATAGGCGACCTCGGAGGGTACGGCGATTTCTTCTTGGAGGCTCCAAAGTATATGCTGAAACTGAATATTGTGGGGGAGGATGTGCAAGGTGGTTTATTAAAATAACATAAAATGGCCTCTTCTAATAAACGATCGATATGTAAAAGCTGCATTCTTAATCCTTTAAACGGCCCATTAAGTAATCATCATTGCATTGTAGCTTGGCTATTTTTTAGACGTGTCAAAAAATCAATTCACTCACTCGCCAAAGAGCTACTTGCATCACGTGATACTTTTTGCGCGAAATCTTTCGACCAACCAAGATCCTTCGTTATTTTCCGGATGCATCATGATTGGTTAAAGGTCACATGACAGTACACCCGAACATAGACGAGAAAAATATCCCGCTCATTTCGCACTGTTACTTCAAGCAGTAAGGACGTATTGTGTTATTGGATTTGGGATGGTAGCGTGAGTTAAAATGTGTTTTCTCTGTTTTTTTGTGATATTTTATTGCAATTGTATCGCTTTCATTTCGTTTAATAATGTTTTGTGAAATTTCCTAACGTATATGTAGTCATAAACAGAAATCTACACTTCGAACTTAGTCTGCGGCGGCCATTGTTTCAACACAATCGCATATATGCATTATTAATATTCATGAACACATTCAAAAGGCATTGGTTTACTAGTTAAATTACCTAGCTTGCTACCTGCAATTATATAATTAGTTAACCTTGGGGGAAATCCGTTTTTATCTGATTGAAACTTTTTTAAACTGGCAATCCCGATAGCCATGGCGGGCACATAAGCCCCAATCTATTGAATATCATTTAATGAAATAGGAAGCTGACTAAAAACAACATCACAGTCGAATAGTACAGATAAAAAATAAACCAGAAAAGCAAAACTCAGTGGAGAAATCAACTCTCTCAATGTCAATATGAATGTGTTGTTAGTTATCTTTTATATAAATACAAATCATTTACAGGTCACCATCTACGGGTATATCCTTGGTTATGTCGTCTGCGAGGCAGGTTTTGTGTGATTGTCCAAGCAGACGCTCGAAGTTGCAGCACCAGCGGAAACTTAAAAATTTACATGCAAGTCAGATTTTTTATGTTATTCTTTCATCCGTATGCATGACGTAAATTTGTTCTAATTGGAAAGTATGTCGACCGTCTAAAATTGATTATTTGGTTGTTGATAGTTCAAAACAAAAAAGATTTCAAGTGACAAAATATTAAATTGATGTACCGGAATTGTATATATCAATATGTACTGAGATGGGACAATACAACAAATAAACAACCTGCTCGTGTACTTGCAAGTTTCTGGTTTAAGCAATATCCATTATGTTTTTATCTTTTCTTGTAGCTATATGGCTATTTACCTATCTTTTGTATGATGGTTACCTTTACCCCAATATATTTTAAATAACCAATGAAATGCAGGTTACTCATATTTTGTGAAATCTGGATCTCCACTCTAAAATGGTATTTGAAATTTGCTGAGCTATACTATATTTGTCAAATTAAAATATTCAAATAAACCTTTTATTTTTAGAAGTTGCAAGGAAATGGCCCTGCGCTTTGTTGTATTGTTTGGTTAGCAGTAAAACAGAAATGGTTACAGTATCGAACTTCAGATGGTGAGTGTTACAATATCCTGTTCTCTACTCAGTCGTTTTGTCATGTTTATTACCAGTTGTTCGTTATCATTATTTTTTTCATAATAAGTAATTCACTTCATATGTTTTACTGACGGTATGAAAATGAATCGTTTGTTTAAATATTTATCGTCATTTAATACCATCGATGTTAGCAGACAATCAGTTAACATAACAACTCTTTCTTGGATGCTAGAATGTTCATTAATTATTACTCGAGCTCAACAATCTCAGTGAGTAACTGATTACTTTCTCACTGGAATCAGTGGTGAGAGACGAATGACAGTTAAACTCAATGTCATATATTATTAACTAGTCAGATTGGGATTCAAACTCACAACCCATGGGTTATATCTTAGTCTTATACTTGTGTTATCAGTTAATGATATATTGTTAACATGGTTTTTAAAATTGTTATGCCATAATGACTTAAAATGCACAGAGTTCATGTTTAATAACTCGGGTGTTTTTGTTGTGCTGCCATATTTGTCTCACTCAATGTAATTTTTTTGGACATTTTCAATGTCCCTCTTCTCATTTTACTAATTTTTCATGAATCAATTCTTAGCACTGTCCACACTGTTAAAATAAAAAAACTCTTAATGAAAATTTGATTTTTGAACAGATCGGTAATAAGTGTGGTGATGTGAGATTGGTTCCCAGCAGTAATGTAATACTGACAGATCGGTATCCTGCAGACAGGTTGTCACAGAAGATGAACAGACAAGAATATTGAAGTTAAGTACACTGTCCTCTTATAAAATGTAATACTCATAAACAATGCTTTCCCTTTATCTATTGTATGGTCATCTTTAAACAATAGATACCAATATATATACTCTTGTTGCTTCTGTTACACTGGAGCACTGGTTATAGTATAAGTAATTCTGACTTTGTCAAATTGAATAGACTTGTATACAAGTATTTAGAACAAATGTAAACTGCCATGTATAGTATGCACCCCCAGCACCTGTTCTGTTCTACTTCAGTTATTGATTCTAGCCCATGTCAGGGATATATCCATCACAACGGAGACTAGCCAGACGGAGACTCAAACTCGCGATATTTTGTTATTGGTTCTAGCCCATGTCAGGGATATATCCATCACAACAGAGACTAGCCAGACGGGGACTCAAACTCGCGATATCTAGATATAATACTGATGTTATCAATTAATGGTATCTTGTTAACATATTTTTTTTAAAATTGCTATGCCATAATGACTTAAAATACACAGAGAGGTTGAATAACTCTGCTTTTCATATGCTGTCATCGTTGTCTCCCTCAATGAAATTTGCTATACTTTGGACATTTTAAATGTCCCTCTTCTCATGACTAATTTTCATAAATTATTTCTTAGCACTGTCCATGCTTTTTATATAAAAAAAAATGTTAATGACAATATTTTTTAACAGATCAGTGCCCAGTGTGGTGATGTGAGATTAGTTCCCAGCAGTAATGTAATATTGACAGATTGGTATCCTGCAGGCTGGTGGTTGTCATAGAAGATGAACGGACTAGAAGATTAAAGTTAAGTACACTGTTCTTGTGTCAAATGTAATATTCATACACAATGCTATCCCTTTATCTATTGTATGGTCATCTTTAAACAATAGATATCAATATATATACTCTTGTTGCTTCTGTTACACTGGAGCACTGGTTATAGTATAAGTAATTCTGACTTTGTCAAACTGAATAGACTTGTATACAAGTATTTAGCCCATGTCAGGGATATATCCATCACAACAGAGACTAGCCAGATGGAGCTTGAACTCACGATATCTTGTTATTGATTCTAGCCCATGTCTGGGATATAGCCATCACAACGGAGAATAGCCAGACGGGGACTTGAACTCGCGATATCTTGTTATTGGTTCTAGCCCATGTCAGGGATATATCCATCACAACGGAGACTAGCCAGACGGGGACTCGAACTCACGATATCTTATTGATTCTAGCCCATGTCTGGGATATATCCATCACAACAGAGACTAGCCAGATGGGGACTCGAACTCGCGATATCTTGTTATTGGTTCTAGCCCATGTCAGCGGGTGCCAACAGTGAATATATATATGTATGTTTAAATTGCTATTATGTTTTATCTCACCAGAACCAAAGGTTCAAAGTGAGTTTTGTTTATATTTCAGCTCACCTGAGAGACAGACACAATCTTATTTTTCATACACATCTTGACCCAAATTTAGACATTAATTATAGCCATCATTAAAGCTTGGTTCCTTTTATTAACCAGTTTGTTAATTATAAATTATTAATTTAGATTCAGCATTAAAAAAATAAAATGACTATTTCCACTCCCAGAACATTGTAAGACATTCGACTATAGTATGTGCTGGGAATAAGACTGGTGCTACCCGTTTCAGGGGGCTGTGCTAGTTGGTTTTGATTATTAATCAGTTAATTATCATTAAATAATAACAACTATTTCTACTCGCAGCATATGTTTCTATTCTACTGTAGTATGCATCTTTAAGACTGGTGCTACCTGTTTCACAGGGCTGTGCTAGTTGGTTTTGAACTTTTAGAGTAACAATTCAAATTAGTAAAATTGTCAATATGAATCTTGTTTCTTTATGTGAAGTTATGTCCCTTGGATTATTTAAAATATATATAAATATATTTTAGGCTGGAAATCAATCATTTACATTTTTGAGCAATGTTATGAGTTCATATATTTTTTTTTTAATCAAAGATTTTTAAAATGTGTAAGAATATTTACTAAGTGGATAATGACACAGATAATTAGGATAAATAACAAATAAAATAATTTAAGACAATAAAATCACTAAATTTTGAACAAATAAAACATTCAGTATAAGATAAAATATCAGACACATAAAAATACTTGTGGCAATATAGTTAGTAATTTGGATATTTAAAACATATACAATATGGGTAATTAACATGTAAAAATAACTCGGGCAATTAAAATATACTCAATGATAGGGTTAATAAAACAGATACAATCATAATAGACAATTAAACAATAACCATTCAGTTAAGGCAAATAAAACAATAGACATTCAGATAAGGGAATTAAAGAATAAACATTCAGTTAGGTATATAAAACAAAATACATTCAGTTAAGGAAAATAAATCTACATATATTCAGTTAGGGTAAATAAAACAATATGCATTCAGTTAAGGTAAATAAATGAACATACATTCAGTTAGGATAGATAAAACAATATACATTCAGATAAGGGAATTAAAGAATATACATTCAGTTAGGTATATAAAACAAAATACATTCAGTTAAGGCAATAAATACAATATGCATTCAGATTAGGCAATTAAAGATTATACATTCAGCTAGCTTAAATAAAACAATAAACATTCAGTTAAGGCAATTAAAACACAATACACTCATTAAGGGTAAATGAAACAATATACATCCAAATAAGATACATAAAACAATATACATTTAGTAAGGGCATTAAAACAATATACATCTAAATAAGGTAAATAAATGAACATACATTCAGTTAGGGTAAATCAAACAATATACATTCAGTTAAGGTAAATAAATGAACATACATTCAGTTAGGTAAATAAAACCATATACATTCAGTTAGGGTTAATAAAACAATATACATTCAGTAAGGGTAGATAAAACAATAAACATTCAGTAAGGGTAAATAAAACAATATACATTCAGTTAAGGTAAATAAATGAACATACATTCAGTTAGGGTAAATAAAACAATATACATTCAGTTAAGGTTAATAAAACAGTATACATTCAGTTAGGGTAAATAAAACAATATACATTCAGTTAAGGTAAATAAATGAACATACATTCAGTTAGGGTAAATAAAACGATATACATTCAGTTAGGGTTAATAAAACAATATACATTCAGATAAGGTAAATAAAACCATTTTCATTCAGTTAAGGCAAATAAATCTACATATATTCAGTTAGGGTAAATAAAACAATATGCATTCAGTTAAGGTAAATAAATTAACATACATTCAGTTAGGATAAATAAAACAATAGATATTCAGTTAAGGTAAATAAAACAATTTACATTCAGTTAGGGTTAATAAAACAATATACATTCAGATAAGGTAAATAAATGAACATACATTCAGTTAGTGTAAATAAAACGGTATACATTCAGTTAGGGTTAATAAACAATATACATTCAGTTAGGGTAAATAAAACAATATACATTCAGTTAAGGTAAATAAAACAAAATACATACAGCTAGGGTAAATAAAACAATATACATTCAGTTAAGGTTAATAAATGAACATACATTCATTTGGGTAAATAAAATGATATACATTCGGTTAGGGTTAATAAAACAATATACATTCAGTTAAGGTTAATAAAAACATAAAAAAATCAGTAAAGTATGGCTAAATGACACATATACAAATGGTTTAACAACTTTTACTAGAATATAGAGTTATTATTATGAATACCGGTATAAATACAATTATTATTATTTTATTATTGATTTTAGTGGACATTTATTATTAGAAGTAATTATATAGTACAAGAATTATAAACTGTTAAATAGTTGTATAGTATATAATAGTTTTTGTGCAGTTGTATTTGTATTGAATAGACTGGATATATCTAATATTTCAATGCATGGGGTTTGTTTAATTGATAAATCTAGGCCAGTTATTAATCACAGAAAGGCTTCTTGAATTGACCCGCTGCTTACGCAAACTAACGGGCATTTAACAATTAACACTGACTGACATAATATTTTCACTGTTGTTATTAACTAACATGCGATTCAGTTTTAAGAAGCATCTTCTGTGAATAAATAGAAAAAAATGTAAAAGGGGATTTGTCTATTCATGCAAGTTAGTATTTAAGTATTTGTAGCTTTTTTAATTTAAAATAGTTTATTTATTTACTATAAACTATCCTTAGTTTTAATTGTATAATCATATATTCATATAATGTATAATACAAAAATAATTCATATCTAAATAAAAAATGTACTTATTGCACATATAAAAAAGATACTCATGCAATTATATAAAATATTCATATTGTCATAAAACAGATACTCACATAATTATATAAATCATATACTCACATAATTATATAAAATAGATACTCTGATAATCATATAAAATAGATACTCATATAATCATATAAAAAAGATACTCACAAAATTATATAAAATAGATACTCATATAATTATATAAAACAGGTACTCACATAATTATATTAAACAGATACTCACATAATTATATTAAACAGATACTCATATAATTATATAAAACAGATACTCATATGATTATATAAAACAGATACTCAAATAATTATATAAAATAGATACTCTGATAATCATATAAAATAGATACTCATATAGTCATAAAAAATAAATACTCACAAAATTATATAAAATAGATACTCATATAGTCATATAAAATAGATACTCACAAAATTATATAAAATAGATACTCATATAATTATATAAAACAGATACTCTGATAATCTTATAAAACAGATACTCACATAATTATATAAAAAAGTTACTCGCAAAATTATATAAAACAGATACTCACATAATTATATAAAATAGACACTCATATAATCCTATAAAATAGATACTCACACAATTATATAAAATAGATACTCATATAATTATATAAAAAAGATACTCTGATAATCATATAAACAGATACTCACATTATTATATAAAACAGATACTCACACAATTATATAAACTAGATACTCATATAATTATATAAAACAGATACTCACATATTTATATAAAACAGATAGTTGTATAATTATATAAAACAGAGCCTCACATAAATATATAAAATAGATACTCTGATAATCATATAAAACAGACACTCATATAATCATATAAAATAGACACTTACATAGTTATATAAAATAGATACTCTGATAATCATATAAAATAGGTACTCACATAATTATATAAAACATACTCACATAATTATATAAAATAATCATATCTAAATATAAAATGTACTTATTGCACATATTAAAACAGATACTCATGCAATTATATAAAATATTAATAAAATTATAAAACATACTCTGATAATCATATAAAACAGATACTCATATAATTATATAGAATAAATATATTCATATAATCATATAAAAAAGATACTCACTAAAATATATAATCTTATAATTATATAAAACAGATATTCTGATAATCATATAAAACAGGTACTCACATAATCATATAAAACAGATACTCACAAAATTATATAAAACAGATACTCACATAATAATATAAAATAGATACTCAAATAATCCTATAGAATAGATACTCACAAAATTATATAAAATAGATACTGATATAATTATATAAAACAGATACTCTGATAATCATATAAAACAGATACTCTGATAATCATATAAAACAGATACTCACATAATTATACAAAACAGATACTCACATAATAATATAAAATACATACTCTGATAATCATATAAAACAGATACATAATTATATAAAACAGATACTCTGATAATCACATAAAATAGATACTTATATAATCATATAAAACAGATACTCATATAAAATACTTGTATAAATAGATAAATCAGATACTCATATAAATATAATACATCATAAATTCATATACAATTATGAATTGCATGTAATAAATCCTCTAAAACCTTTAAATTCTCATATAAAGTGCACATATATTTGATCATATAAACTTGCATATATAATAAAACTATATCAAACAGACGCTCAAAATCTTACAAAACAGATACTCATATAAGTTCCAAAATAATTTCAAAATATATAAACGTGTAATGTTATAAAATGAATACACTATAAAATCCTACAAATTATATATAATTGAACATACTTAATTGCATAAGAGAAACTCATATAAAACAAACATAAAATGATACTCATAAATTATAAATCATAAAATCATAAGCAGATACTAATATAAACACATAGCACTCATACTTATAATACATAATATAAATATAAAACTTATTAGATTACAATAATTAAATACAAACTCTGAATTATCCATAAACTCTTTAAAAATAAACAAAATTACTTTAAATATATTTCCATTAAAAAAATACATTTAAAAACAACATGAAATCAACTAAAATATAAAAAAGAACTGATTGAAAATTCAAAAGATTGAAAAAGTTAACTCTTTTTAACATAAAAATATGGTCATAATTATCCACTTAAAGAATATCTTATTTTATTTTTATTTCGAAACAGCTTGTGAAATGCTAAAACTATCAAAGAAATATCATTGTTTACTAAATTGGCATTGCTCAACACTTTAAACAATTACTAGACTTTTTATGAACCTATCTTTCGGCCTGCTTTATTATAAATACGTTGTACAAGAGGCACTCTTCTCAAAAAGATCTGCGCCTTGTAAATGTACGTGGTCTTTACACATATACATTGTATATGTATTATAAACGTACAGACGTATCCCCTCATCTATACATAGTTCTGATATGTAATGAATAATGTGTATCATTTGGCACTTGAAATTAAATAAATTTTACATTTTTTATTTTATTCCTTATTTTGAAAAAAATCAATTTTAGAAATCGGAGCTATGTATAAAGTCCCTTTATTCACACATGCACCACACATACAGACATAAGTATATATATAAGTATTTGGTTGATTTCCAGTTAAAAAAAATATAAATACATTGAACTTTGGCTGTCATGTTACTTTAATTGAAAGTTCTAAATAGTTTCCAAGGGGCATAACATTTACTGTTAATAAAAAGATGGCTACTTTCGCAAGCTTTTATTCATTTTCAGAGACAGTTTGTTCCCATGGTGCATGTACAAGATTTGTTGAAGAGCAGCTGAGACTACCGATAGCAGATTACAGGTAAATTAACACAAAAATGAATTGTTTATCTGTGCAGTAACAAACCTTTTGGTTATCCCTATTTAATATAAATTGATAGATCATTTACCTGAATATTCAACTTATAATTGCCTAATTTCAACAAATCCTGTCTAATATATGGCTTCTGGTAAAATTGGCTAAGAAAAACCTTGGATCCAAGTCCAGCATCCTTGTTATGCAAGTAACTGACAAGAGACGTTCTCTATATCAAATATTTTAAGCGCACTGGGCTTAAAAACGGAACTGCAGTGATATATAACAATGAAATGTTTAAAAAATGTATTTCATTTAAACTATGTTTTTAATCTCATTTTGAGCATAGCTTAGTTGAGCTGTTCTTGTAGCAAGCTGTTTGTTGTAGTCGTATATCAATCATCACAGAGACTGGCCGGGCAGGGATTCGAACTCGCAACCGCTGGATTGAGTCAGGTGTGCTACTGACTGAGCTAACCAGGCCTGGCCTTTCACATAATATTTTATTATATTAATGACATATCCAATTTAAAGTAAGCATAATTGTAAAAATGGTCTTTTCACAGTATCGGATGAATAGTGCCGGCAAATATGGAGACCTCCAACAATGGGACGCTTACAGTTGACATTGTTTTTAAATGTACTTCTCTAACTTTGATAAGGACCATGTTATTTATTCCCATAGATTTTACATTTAAATGGTATATGTATAGTTTTTAATAACAATTTTGGAGCTGCTCTGACACTTTATGCCGAAAGAAGGCTGAATAGTAAATCAATACATGAAAACTAATTTTTTGACATTAAGAGGTTGTGATAGTGAAATGGATAGATTGTTGACCGCTCACGCCAGAGGTTGTGGGTTCGATCCCCAACTCAACCAGATGTTTCTGATATTACAACACTAAGTACTGGTTCTACCCAGGAAGTGGACTTGAGCGCTGTTCATATAAGCTCTGAGCTTTCATCACAGTTCATCTTAAATAAATTAGTATAAATCCCAATACATGAAAACTATTTTTATACTTTTTTTTTTACAAATTTCAAAGGTTCAGAAAACAGTTTTTGATTAACTTTTCTATAGTTTTCCACAGAACAGTTTGAATTTTAGTTCAGTATAATTAACAAAGAGCATGGTCCTTGTCAAATTTTGAGAAGTACATGTATGTATTCAGATTTATGTTGTGATAAAAAATTGTAAAGTGCTTCCACAACTTTAGAATAAATAATTGAATGGGCACCCACATGCATATTTTGATGAAAATAAATTGTCTGTATCAAAATTACCTTATGTAAAATCTAGATTATCGTGATTAATAACATAGCCATCAATTTTCAACATTCTGTTAAATATTAAATTTTTCATTTTGCAAACTGTAAATTTTAAAGACAGAAATCTAAGAAGTGTTTCGTATTAAGAATTTAGTGACTTGTTGGTGTAGTAGTAATTGGAAATTTATTTTTTCACATTTATTAAGTTTTGTGGCAGTCACTGCCCTTTTTGAAACATTAACCAAAATAATGATAACTTTTATTTGTTATTTTTCTTTATTTTTTAACAATAAATCCAAATATTTTACAAAAAATATATTGAGTAATGTAAATATGAAAAACTTCATACAGACTTGATCTTTAAATTTGATTTAAACTCAAAACATTGGTTATATTAATTATTTTTCATATAAAAATTAAAAAACCAACAAAAATATCACAAATTATTCAAAAAAATGGCATAAACAAAATATTCAAAACAAATTCAATTTTGTTAACAGGTTTTAGAGAAAAAGTAAAATTGGGTTAAATTGTTTATTATTTTTAATTGTATATGTTAATGTACATTTACAAACAAATCTGTATCGTTTTTTGACCGGTATCCAACTATCTATTTATAAAGGGAAGTAATAAAATAATTGAATTATTTCCCTTTATTGGTAACTGAAATTATAATTTTATAAAAAAAAGAACTTGCTAGTATTGCAAACTTGTTTCTTGATAAATATTCTATTGTAAATTCACAGAAAAATGTTATTGCATAAATTAATTTAAATAAGGTTTTGATAAATAATTGATATAATATTAATGATAAAAAACTATTGACCCAATTTTAATTTATATAGGGAGGTAATAATAGGCAAAATTGTTTCCCTTAATTGATAGCTGAACTTGTACTTTTATTGAAAAAAAACTTGCTTGTATTGCAAAATTGTTTCTTGATAAATAATTCCTTTCTAAATTCACAGAAATTTTGTTAGGGACATAAATGAATTATTCAAATAGGTTTTTATGAATAATTAATATTTTAATGACAATCTACTACAGATAAAATGGGTTTGGTGAATAATTATGTAAATGAACCAAATCACCGATATCATGATTTTTTTTCCCCTTTACCTTCAATATTTTTTGTTGTTCTCAATTAAACTTGATTTGTAAATAAAACATTTCTAGATGTTTTGGACAGAATTGTAAAAAACAGTCTTAGTGATGATTGATATACGACAGTGTGTCTCATTATCATTCGTCTGATTCACTGATTCAAGTGAGAAAGTTATCAGTTGATTGTGGAGATGGGGTGTTCTCAAGTACTGGTTAACCTTTCAGGATCCCAGGAAACAATGGTTAGGTTAACAGATCGTCTGTTAGCCCTCGACGGCATAAAAATGATGCTTAATATTCAATCAATCATATAGAAAAGTTTTATATACAATTTAACAGATCTCTAATTCTATTGACTATTTTTAAATTTTGAAAATAGAAAATAAGATCATTTGAATATTTTTTATATGCTATTTCTGAGAATAGCTTAATTTGTCTAGAGTATCAGAGTAGCATTAATAAATTGTATGCATATTTTAATAAACATTAGGAACAGTTTTATTGAAGACAATTGTTTGATTATAAATATATATTTTTTTCAAAATAGGAATCAATTAAAAAGCAAACCTTCAGAAAACAATAAGCAAATTATTTATAACATTCCTTATAATCCGCGTTGTTCAGTATGTGGAAGCACTGTATTAAATATGTATTTTACAATATCTTGTGAAATGTACACATTGCTGCCTCCTTCACATGTCTGGTGTTTGGCACTGGTAATGGCAGCATGCAATCTTTGTCAATAAAAACATAGTTTGCATGGCTGTGCTACAGTAGATTGTAGGATTCAAACCCAGGTTTGGTCATATGGTCTCTCGAAAACAACATTCAGTATTGGTTCTACCCAAGAAATGGATTCATAAAAACTCTTTACAATCGAGTTTAACTATTTAAGTATAAATCACTCAAATAACAAAGATTTGGTACAGAATGTGAAACGGGCAGCAGTATGTCGTAATTAAATACAGAATGTGAAACGAGCACCAGTATGTCATAATTAAATCTTCATCTGCACATGTGCCTAATAAATTCATCAGACCTAAAATTCAACTTGAAATTGATATTTTCAGGATTTGTTTAAAAAAACACCCTAGTGATGTCTAAAGGTAGAGCGTCCGCTTTGCATGCAGAAGGTCATGGGTTCAATTCCCAACTGGGTCATACCAAAATCATGAAAAATGGTAATATAAGCTTCCTCGCATGGCGCTCAGCATTTAGAGGATAGGTCTAGGTCTGGTTGGCCCAGTTTCAGTATGCGACTGGGTGGGGTATCAGACCCTGTGTCTGTTTCGTGATATTCCAGTGTGAGTGTGGCAGCACTCAGAATACTGTCTCAAGCAGACACTGTTGCAATATGACTGAAAAATTGTCAAAAGCGACACTAAAAAAAACCTGTTTAAAAACTATATTAGTCAATAAGATACAATTATAGTGTTAAGTAGATATTTAATAAAATTGAAATGACTGAATTTGAGTTGAAAATGATATTTGATGAATTTAATTAGTCACTTGGTCTTGCAGAGGAAATTTTAATTCATTATATAATTATGAGAATTGAAATTGTGATACATTCAACATGTCTTCCATCAGGGTCAGATAAATGCATTTTCATTGTAACTAAAATCCATCTGTTAATAATAATCATCATTTGTGTTGGTGTTGTGGTGCCATGGGAGTGATGGCTAGAATTATAGAATTAACAATAACATTAAATGAAAGTATTAAAGACACTCAAATGATTATTTTTTAAATTGAGTAATTAAGACATTGTTGTTTGTGTAAAAAATGCTGTAGATGAAATTATTTTTATTCTAAAATATATATTGGACAGATTTTAATTCAATATATTTTTTTTATTTTGGCATAAATTCCATACTGGTCCTATTCTAGACTGACAAAGTTACAAATGTTTACATTATATACCCCTGCCTGGCATCAGGCTCAATGTTGGTTGATATATGAAATTATGTCTCATCTTTCACTATGATTCAAGTGGGGAAGTTATCACATACTTGTTGAGATTGGGTGTGCTCGAGTACTGGTTAACCTTTTAGGATCCCAGGAAACAGCGGTTAAGTTAACTGATTGTATTTTATCTTTATCCCTCGATGGCAAAACATTGACGCTAAATATTCAATCAATCTATTATATACAGATGTTCATTAATTTAACACGGAAACAATGACCTATCTATGTGTTGACATACTGTGAAGTTATTGTTCATTTAAACAATTTCTTTGAAGAAAAAAATCAAAATTGCAAAAATTTCCAAATATTCAGATCTTTAGATTATTATAAATGAATTAGTTGGTTAATTGAAATAAATAAAAATAATTATTAACCAAAGAAGTTAATTTCAATGATTTATTATAAATTAGAAAAACATATCAATGAAAAATGCATTTAAAACACTGGTGGAAATGGATTTATAGTGTGCTCTGTTTCAATAACAAATATTTTCAAACTGTAAATTGTATATTATTTAAAATAGATTTACATAAAGTATATACATAAAATAATTTGTTTTATATTATATATATACTTTATATATATTTTTTCGAGATATTGGAAAACTAGTGACGTTAAGGCGCCAAATATCACTAGTTGTACAATGATGTTATTCCTGTGTGTGACTGAAATATATTCATTATACATTTTTCAGTGACAATATTCACAAAACATTGATAACAGTGTTAGTATGAAATTTTGAAATTTAGTTTGTTATGTTTTGAAAAATATGCAATTAGGGCCTCATGGTAGATTAAGTCATTCAAGCATGATCAAATGAGTTTTTATTATCATTGTTGCAAGTATTTAAATGTTTGTATTCATAATATAGATCTACTATGAAACATACATGCTACACATATTACTTAAATTACCACACCAACACATTAATTAATTTTAATCCCGTAATAGAATGCAAGGATTTGATATTCGAATATTTTACAAATTAAGATAACTTTGTTTAAATTAAGTATGAGAAGAAATTGGCTTACTAGGTTTTTTTTATAGAAATTGGGAATGTTTCAGTTTAGAATAAGTTTTTATGCATGAATGATCACTGTCAACTTTTCTTACTGCTAATAAGAAAAAAAATCTAACACTTAACTTCTAACATCTAACATGCGTAACATGCATCTAACATACAAGCTTGCATTGCTGGGTGCGGATTCAGAAATTAACAAATATCAATTAATATATATAACCTTATGACCTACATGATCTTACAGGACCTATATATACAGATAACTTATATGACCTATATATACAGATAGCTTAATTTGACCTATATATATAGACATATTTGACTTGTGACCTATATACTTCAAATACGTATATCTATATGCTGCATGCTCTGAATCCAAACTTCTACTCACTTAACCAAAATTAAGGGAAGTTGACAAATGATTTTACGTGCAAAATATAACATTCATTAATGGGCTTACTATATTTTGGTAAGGGAACCAACAGAAACGTTGTATAATTTTGTGTTTAGGGCACATTTACTGGTATAGATGGATTTTTTTGTAGGCTTTTGTTAGACGTATTGGTTGTTTTATTTCATTTCTTCAAAAACAAAAATATTTTGCATGCAACATGTTTGAAGTAGGATGGAAGTGTACCAGTATATATAGTTTAACATTAATAAAGTTGCAGTATTTGAAATATGCTTTATATTGAAAGAAATTTGTACTAATTAAAAATGTTTTGCAATGTATTAAAACTACAGTATTATTAAATATTTAATTATTGTCTTGTGCTTTTAAGTTTTAATTATTTAAGTATTTGGTCTTTGTTAAATTTGAAATAAAATTTGCTATTAGTTAATTGATTATTGTTAATTTATGAATGAAATTAATTATTTAATTAATTGGTCTTTAATTTTATTAAAAAAACAACAAAAAAACAATCTCATTACAGCTTTGGTCATTGTTAGTTTTTATATAATTCATAAATTATTTGGTCTTTGTTGAATTTGAAATCAAATTATTTAATAATTTAGTCTGTAAAATTTGAAATAAAATTATTTTTTAATTATTTGGTATGTTTATTTTTAAATGCATTTAATTATTTAATAGGTTGGACTTTATTTTTCAAATTAAAGTACATAATCCTATTAGAGCTTGGGTCTTTGTTTATTTTGAAATGAAATTCATTATCTAATTAATTGGTCTTTGTTTTGTTTTTTTAAATGAAATTCATTATCTAATTAAAGTTTTGGTCTTTGTTTATTTTGAAATGAATTTCATTATCTAATTAAGTGTTCTTTGTTGTGTTTTTTTTAAATGAAATTCATTATTTAATTATTTAGCCATTGTAAAATTTGAATTATAGTTAATTTTTAATTATTTGATCTCTGTTTATTTCTAAAGGAAATTCATTACCTAATTAAGTGGTCTTTGTATATTTCTAAATGAATATTCATTTTTTTAATTAATTGGTCTTTGTTGTTTTTAAAATGAAATTCATTATATCATTAAAGCTTTGATCTTTGTTTATTTTGAAATGAAATTCATTATTTAATTAATTGGTCTTTGTTTATTTCTAAATGAAATCTATTATTAAATTAATTGGTCTTTGTTGTTTTTAAAATGAAATTCATTATCTCATTAAAGCTTTGGTCTTTGTTTATTTTGAAATATAATTCATTATCTAATTAAGTGTTCTTTGTTGTGTTTTATTTAAATAGAATTCATTATCTAACTAGAGTTTTGTTATTTGTTTATTTTGAAATAAAATTCATTATTTAATTATTTGGTCTTTGTTGTTTTTTTAAAATAAAATTCATTATCTCACTAAAGCTTTGGTCTTTTTTTTTTTTTAAATGAAATTCATTATCTATCTAATTAAGTGGTCTTTGTTTATTTCTAAATGAAATTCATTATCTAATTAAGTAATCTTTGTATATTTCTAAATGAAAATTCATTGTTTTAATTAATTGGTCTTTGTTGTTTTTTTAAAATAAAATTCATTATATCATTAAAGCTTTGATCTTTGTTTATTTTGAAATGAAATTCATTATTTAATTAATCGGTCTTTGTTTATTTCTAAATGAAATTCATAATGAAATGAATTAGTCTTTGTGGTTTTTTTAAAATAAAATTCATTATATCATTAAAGCTTTGATCTTTGTTTATTTCTAAATGAAATTCATTAATAAATTAATTAGTCTTTGTTTTGTTTTTTAAAATAAAATTCATTATCTAATTAAGTGTTCTTTGTTGTGTTTTATTTAAATAGAATTCATTATCTAACTAGAGTTTTGGTATTTGTTTATTTTTAAATGAAATTCATAATCTAATTAAGTGATCTTTGTATATTTCTAAATGAAAATTCATTGTTTTTATTAATTGGTCTTTGTTGTTTTTTAAAATGAAATTAATTATATCATTAAAGCTTTGATCTTTGTTTATTTCGAATGAAATGCATTATTTAATCAATTGGTCTTTGTTTATTTCTAAATGAAAATCATTATTTAATCAATTGATCTTTGTTTATTTCTAAATGAAAATCATTATCTAATTAAGTGGTCTTTGTTTTGTTGTTTTTTTTAAATAAAATTCATTATCTAACTAGAGTTTTGGTATTTGTTTATTTCTAAATGAAATTCATTATTTAATTAATTGGTCTTTGGGGGTTTTTTTAAAATAAAATTCATTATATCATTAAAGCTTTGTTCATTTTGAAATGAATTTCATTATTTAATTAATTGGACTGTTTATTTCTAAATAAAATTCATAATTTAATTAAGTTTTATTGTTTTATATCATTAAAGCTTTGTTCATTTTGAAATGAAATTCATTATTGAATTAAGTTTTATTGTTTTATATCATTAAAGCTTTGTTTATTTTGAAATAAAATTCATTGTTTGATTAATTGGACTTTGTTTTGTTTTTCAAGTGGAATTAACCAAAATTATAAAAAAACCAGAATTTCCAAAAACCAAAATTTTGAATAACCAGAATTTCCAAAAACCAGAATTATGAAAAACCAGAATTTCTAAAAACCAGAATTTCCAAAAACCAGAATTATGAAAAACCAGAATTTCCAAAAACCAGAATTTCTAAAAACCAGAATTTCTAAAAAACAGAATTATGAAAAACCAGAATTTCCAAAAACCAGAATTATGAAAAACCAGAATTATGAAAAACCAAAATTTTCAAAAACCAGAATTTCCAAAAACCAGAATTTCCAAAAACCAGAATTATGAAAAACCAGAATTATGAAAAACCAGAATTTCCAAAAACCAGAATTTTGAACAACCAGAATTATGAAAAACCAGAATTTTGAATAACCAGAATTTCCAAAAACCAGAATTTTGAATAACCAGAATTTCCAAAAACCAGAATTTCCAAAAACCAGAATTTTCAAAAACCAGAATTTCCAAAAACCAGAATTATGAAAAACCAAAATTTTCAAAAACCAGAATTTCCAAAAACCAGAATTTTCAAAAACCAGAATTTCCAAAAACCAGAATTTTGAAAAACCAAAATTTTCAAAAACCAGAATTTTGAACAACCAGAATTATGAAAAACCAGAATTTTGAATAACCAGAATTTCCAAAAACCAGAATTTTGAACAACCAGAATTATGAAAAACCAGAATTTTGAATAACCAGAATTTCCAAAAACCAGAATTTTCAAAAACCAGAATTTTCAAAAACCAGAATTTCCAAAAACCAGAATTATGAAAAACCAGAATTTCCAAAAACCAGAATTTTCAAAAACCAGAATTTTCAAAAACCAGAATTTCCAAAAACCAGAATTATGAAAAACCAGAACCAGAATTATCAAAAACCAGAATTTTGAATAACCAGAATTTCCAAAAACCAGAATTATGAAAAACCAGAATTTTCAAAAACCAGAATTATGAAAAACCAGAATTTTCAAAAACCAGAATTTCCAAAAACCAGAATTATGAAAAACCAGAATTTTCAAAAACCAGAATTTCCAAAAACCAGAATTATGAAAAAACAGAATTTCCAAAAACCAGAATTATGAAAAACCAGAATTTTGAATAACCAGAATTTCCAAAAACCAGAATTATGAAAAACCAGAATTTTGAATAACCAGAATTTCCAAAAACCAGAATTATGAAAAACCAGAATTTCCAAAAACCAGAATTATGAAAAACCAGAATTTTGAATAAACAGAATTTCCAAAAACCAGAATTATGAAAAACCAGAATTTTCAAAAACCAAAATTTCCAAAAACCAATATAAAAACCAATTGTTATCAGTATTTTGTTTTAGCGATTAATGATAACTGTTATTGAAAAATAGTACAAGTGACATGAAACCGTGTAATAGAAATACTATATAAAAGCATTAATGACTCTCTGTGCTGTTACCCGTTACCAGTTACACCAAATAATATAACACATAACTGTTACCACCAATCACTACAAAATAATACTGGTAACAATACAATGTAAAATAGTACTAGTGACATGAAACCTTGTAATAGAAATTCTATATAAAAGCATTAGTGACACTCTGTGCTGTTACCCTGTACCAGTTACACCAAATAACATAACACATAACTGTTACCACCAATCAATACAAAATAATACAGGTAACAATACACTATTAAATAGTACCAGTGACATGAAACCATGCAATAGAAATACTATATAATAGCATTAGTGATAATATGTGCTGTTACCCTTTACCAGTTACACCAAATAACATAACACATAACTGTTACCACCAATTACTACAAAATGATACATGTAACAATACACTATAAAATAGTATAAGTGACATGAAACCATGAAATAGAAATACTAAATAATAACATTAGTGGCACTCTGTGTTGTTACCCTGTACCAGTTACACCAATTAACATAACACATAACTGTTACCACCAATCACTACAAAATATTACTGGTAACAATACACTATGAAATAGTACCAGTGACATACAACCGTGTAATATAAATACTATATAATAGCATTTGTGAACTATGTGCTGTTACCCTGTACCAGTTACACCAAATAACATAACATATAACTGTTACCACCAATCACTACAAAATATTACTGGTAACAATACACTATGAAATAGTACCAGTGACATACAACCATGTAATAAAAATACTATATAATTGCATTAGTGGCACTATGTGCTGTTACCCTGTACCAGTTACCCCAAATAATATAACACAAAACTATTACCACAAATCACTACAAAATAATAGTGGTAACAATACAATGTAAAATAGTACAAGTGACATGAAACCTTGTAATAGAAATTCTATATAAAAGCATTAATGACACTATGTGCTGTTACCCTGTACCAGTTACATCAAATAACATAACACATAACTGTTACAACAATCAATACAAAATAAAATAGGTAACAATACACTATAAAATAGTACCAGTGACATGAACCCATGTAACAGCAATATTATATAATAGCATTAGTGACACTATGTGGAGTTACCTTGTACCAGTTACACCAAATAACATAACACATAACTGTTACAACCAATCAATACAGAATAATACAGGTAACAATACACTATAAAATAGTACCAGTGACATGAAACCATATAATAGAAGTACTATATAATAGCATTAGTGACAATATGTGCTGTTACTTTGTACCAGTTACACCAAATAACATAACACATAACTGTTACCACCAATCACTACAAAATAATACTGGTAACAATACTGTGACTATAAAATAGTACCAGTGACATGAAACCATGTAATAGAAATACTTTTTAATAGTATTAGTGACAATATTTCCTGTAACACTGTACCAGTTACACCAAATAACATAACACATAACTGTTACAACCAATCAATATAGAATAATACAGGTAACAATACACTATAAAATAGTACCAGTGACATGAAACCATATAATAGAAGTACTATATAATAGCATTAGTGACAATATGTGCTGTTACTTTGTACCAGTTACACCAAATAACATAACACATAACTGTTACCACCAATCACTACAAAATAATACTGGTAACAATACTGTGACTATAAAATAGTACCAGTGACATGAAACCATGTAATAGAAATACTTTTTAATAGTATTAGTGACAATATTTGCTGTAACACTGTACCAGTTACACCAAATAACATAACACATAACTGTTACCACCAATTACTACAAAATAATACTGGTAACAATACAATGTAAAATAGTACTAGTGACATGAAACCTTGTAATAGAAATACTATATGAAAGCATTAGTGACACTCTGTGCTGTTACCCTGTACCAGTTTCACCAAATAACATAACACATAACTGTTATAACCAATCAATACAAAATAATACTGGTAACAATACAATGTAAAATAGTACTAGTGACATGAAACCTTGTAATAGAAATACTATATGAAAGCATTAGTGACACTCTGTGCTGTTACCCTGTACCAGTTTCACCAAATAACATAACACATAACTGTTATAACCAATCAATACAAAATAATACTGGTAACAATACACTATAAAATAGTACCAGTGACATGACACCATGCAATAGAAATACTATATAATAGAATTAGTGATACTATGTGCTGTTACCCTGTACCAGTTACACCAAATAACATAACACATAACTGTTATCACCAATCACTACAGAATAAAACAGGTAACAATACACTATGAAATAGTACCAGTGACATGAAACCATGTAATAGAAATACTATATAATAGCATTAGTGACAATATGTGCTGTTACCCTGTACCAGTTACACCAAATAACATAACACATAACTGTTACCACCAATCTTTACAAAATAATACTGGTAACAATACACTATAAAATAGTACCAGTGACATGACACCATGCAATAGAAATACTATATAATAGCATTAGTGATACTATGTGCTGTTACCCTGTACCAGTTACACCAAATAACATAACACATAACTGTTATCACCAATCACTACAGAATAAAACAGGTAACAATACACTATAAAATAGTACCAGTGACATGAAACCATGTAATAGAAATACTATATAATAGCATTAGTGACAATATGTGCTGTTACCCTGTACCAGTTACACCAAATAACATAACACATAACTGTTATCATCAATCACTACAGAATAAAACAGGTAACAATACACTATAAAATAGTACCAGTGACATGAAACCTTGTAATAGAAATACTATATAATAGCATTAGTGATACTATGTGCTGATACCCTGTACCAGTTACACCAAATAACATAACACATAACTGTTATCACCAATCACTACAGAATAAAACAGGTAACAATACACTATAAAATAGTACCAGTGACATGAAACCATGTAATAGAATTACTATATAATAGCATTAGTGACAATATGTGCTGTTACCCTGTACCAGTTACACCAAATAACATAACACATAACTGTTACCACCAATCACTACAAAATAATATTGATAACAATACCGTGACTATAAAATATTACAAGTGACATGAAACCATGTAAGAGAAATACTAAATAATAGCATTAGTGACATTATTTGCTGTTACCCTGTACCAGTTACACCAATTAACATAACACTTAACTGTTACCACCAATCACTACAAAATATTACTGGTAACAATACACTATGAAATAGTACCAGTGACATACAACCATGTAATAGAAATACTATATAATAGCATTTGTGACAATATGTGCTGTTACCCTGTACCAGTTACACCAAATAATATATCACATAACTGTTACCACTAATTACTACAAAATAATACTGGTAACAATACAATGTAAAATAGTGCATGTGACATGAAACCTTGTAATAGAAATACTATATAAAAGCATTAGTGACACTCTGTGCTGTTACCCTGTATCAGTTACACTAAATAACATAACACATAACTGTTACAACCAATCACTACAAAATAGTATTGATAACAATAGCTTGACTATAAAATAGTACCAGTGACTTGAAACCATGTAATAGAAATACTTTATGATAGCATTAGTGACAATACATGCTGTTACACTGTACCAGTTACATCAAATAACATAACACATAACTGTTACCACCTATTACTACAAAATGATACTGGTAACAATACACTATAAAATAGTACCAGTGACATGAAACAATGTAAGAGAAATACTAAATAATAGCATTAGTGACACTGTTTGCTGTTACCCTGTACCAGTTACACCAATTAACATAACACATAACTGTTACCACCAATCACTACAAAATATTACTGGTAACAATACACTATGAAATAGTACCAGTGACATACAACCATGTAATAGAAATACTATATAATAGCATTAGTGACAATGTGTGCTGTTACCCTGTACCAGTTACACCAAATAATATAAGACATGACTGTTACCACCAATCACTACAAAATAATACTGGTAACAATACAATGTAAAATAGTACATGTGACATGAAACTTTGTAATAGAAATACTATATTAAAGCATTAGTGACACTCTGTGCTGTTACCCTGTACCAGTTACACCAGATAACATAACACATAACTGTTACAACCAATCAATACAAAATGATACAGGTAACAATACACTATAAAATAATACCAGTGACATGACACCATGTAATAGAAATACTATATAATAGCATTTGTGACAATATGTGCTGTTACTCTGTACCAGTTACACCAAATAATATAACACATAACTGTTACCACTAATCACTACAAAATAATACTGGTAACAATACAATGTAAAATAGTACAAGTGACATGAAACTTTGTAATAGAAATACTATATTAAAGCATTAGTGACACTCTGTGCTGTTACCCTGTACCAGTTACACCAAATAACATAACACATAACTGTTACAACCAATCAATACAAAATAATACAGGTAACAATACACTATAAAATTGTACAAGTGACATGACACCGTGCAATAGAAATACTATATAATAGCATTAGTGACACTATGTGCTTTTACCCTGTACCAGTTACACCAAATAACATAACACATAACTGTTATCACCAATCACAACAGAATAAAACAGGTAACAATACACTATAAAATACTACCAGTGACATGAAACCATGTATAAGAAATACTATATAATAGCATTAGTGACACTCTGTGCTGTTACCATGTACCAATTACACCAATTAACATAACACATAACTGTTACCACCAATCACTACAAAATATTACTGGTAACAATACACTATGAAATAGTACCAGTGACATACAACCATGTAATAGAAATACTATATAATAGTATTAGTAACTCTACCAGTTACACCAAATAACAAAACACATAACTGTTATCACCTATCAATACAAAATAATACTTCTAACCATAAACATTATAACATTTCAGTGACATGAACCATTCAATAGAAATACTGGTTAATATTATTAGTGATAGTGCTGTAAATCTGTACCAATTACAACAAATAACATAACACATAACTGTTACCACCAATCACTACAAAATATTACTGGTAACAATACACTATGAAATATTACCAGTGACATACAACCATGTAATAGAAATACTATATAAAAGCATTAGTGACACTATGTGCTGTTACACTGTACCAGTTACACCAAATAACAAAACACATAACTGTTACCACAAATCACTACAAAATAATACTGGTAACAATACAATGTAAAATAGTACAAGTGACATGAAACCATATAATAGAAATACTGTATAATAGTATTAGTGACTCTACCAGTTACACCAAATAACAAAACACATAACTGTTATCACCTATCAATACAAAATAATACTTCTAACCATAAACATTATAACATTGCAGTGACATGACCCATTAAATAGAAATACTGGTTAATATTATTAGTGATAGTACTGTAAACCTGTACCAGTTACACCAAATAACATAACACATAACTGTTACCACCAATCACTACAAAATATGACTGGTAACAATACACTATGAAATAGTACCAGTGACATACAACCATGTAATAGAAATACTATATAATAGCATTAGTGACACTATGTGCTGTTACACTGTACCAGTTACACCAAATAACAAAACACATAACTGTTACCACTAATCACTACAAAATAATACTGGTAACAGTACAATGTAAAATAGTACAAGTGACATGAAACCTTGTAATAGAAATACTGTATAATAGTATTAGTGACTCTACCAGTTACACCAAATAACAAAACACATAACTGTTATCACCTATCAATACAAAATAATACTTCTAACCATAAACATTATAACATTACAGTGACATGAACCATTCAATAGAAATACTGGTTAATATTACTAGTGATAGTACTGTAAACCTGTACCAGTTACACCAAATAACATAACACATAACTGTTACCACCAATCACTACAAAATATTACTGGTAACAATACACTATGAAATAGTACCAGTGACATACAACCATGTAATAGAAATACTATATAATAGCATTAGTGACACTATGTGCTGTTACACTGTACCAGTTACACCAAATAACAAAACACATAACTGTTACCACAAATCACTACAAAATAATACTGGTAACAATACAATGTAAAATAGTACAAGTGACATGAACCATGTAATAGAAATACTGTATAATAGTATTAGTGACTCTTCCAGTTACACCAAATAACAAAACACTTAACTGTTATCACCTATCAATACAAAATAATACTTCTAACCATAAACATTATAACATTACAGTGACATGAACCATTAAATAGAAATACTGGTTAATATTATTAGTGATAGTACTGTAAACCTGTACCAGTTACACCAAATAACATAACACATAACTGTTACCACTACAAAAAATACAAGTAAACAAACATTGTACCAGTGACACCAACCACTATAAAATAGCAGAACTGATATCTTAAATATTAACAAAAACATTATATAGTAATAAATCTATATAGTATAAAACAGAGATATTATGTTATTTTATAAAACTTTTCTAGTACAACTAGTGAGGAAACCATGTACTACTTAAATAGTATTACGAAAAGGTTAATGTAATCAAATATTACTAGTGACACCATGTATTCTAAATACTTTAACTTATTGAGACCCTACTGTAATAAAGAGGTAAAAGTTACATCATGTATTATAAAACAATACACGGGAATTCTACAAAACTGTAAAATATAAAACTGTACTATTGAAACCATATAATGAACAAAACACAATGCCACCTTGTACGATAAAGAAGTACAAGTGATGCCGTGTTCTAAATAACAGTACTAAAGAAACCAAGTACATGTATTCCAACACAGCACCACTGGCACCATGTACATGTATTCCAACACAGCACCACTGGCACCATGTACATGCATTCCAACACAGCACCACTGGCACCATGTACATGCATTCCAACACAGCACCACTGGCACCATGTACATGCATTCCAACACAGCACCACTGGCACCATGTACATGCATTCCAACACAGCACCACTGGCACCATGTACATGCATTCCAACACAGCACCACTGGCACCATGTACATGCATTCCAACACAGCACCACTTGCACCATGTACATGTATTCCAACACATTCAATTTTCAATTAAGTAATCACAAATCGTCACGTGCAACAAACAGTTAAGTTATTTCATTGATTTTTCTCACTAAGGTGTTCATTACCTGTTGAATTTGACTGAATCAGGTCAAAATGGTCATAGAAGAGCATCGAGCGTATATCAAAATACAGACCTTGTTAAAAAGTTCACTTATGGAAATTAAAGCGGACTTGGACAAAGTTTATGGGGATAGTGCTCTTCAGTTTTGTGCAGTTGCAAACTGGCCACACTGTTTTTAAAAGAATAGAGACAGTGTTACAGATGACTGCAGGTCAGGACGGCCGAGTTCAGCGTTTAGTGAGAAAGATGTTCAGTGCATGGATCTATCGAGATAGATGCAAGATACACCGTGGCTGATATATTTCCCAGATACGTGACTTAAATTTGTCGGCGGTGTTTTTTTAAATTAAAGAGAAACTGAATCTAAGGAAGTATTGCTTCAAATGGGTGCAATAATAATAGTAATAACATAATAATATTGATTACAACAATTATAATAGTAATAGTATTAATAATATTGATTACAACAATGATAATAATAATACCCGGTAGTAGCTAAAATAATAACGAAAATAATAATAATGATTACAATAATAATAATAATAATATTGATTACAACAATAATAATAATAACAGTAGCTAAAATAATAATAAGGAAAATAATAATAATGATTACAATAATAACAATAATAATAATATTGATTACAACAATAATAATAATAATAGTAGCTAAAATAATAACGAAAATAATAATAATAATAATGATTACAATAATAATAATATTGATTACAACAATAATAATAATAATAGTAGCTAAAATAATAATAATAAAAAAAAATAATAATAATAATAATAATAATAATAATGATTACAATAATAACAATAATAATAATAATAAAAAGAAGAAAAACAATCATAACAATAATAATAATAATAATAAGAAGAAGAAGAAGAAGAAGAAGAAGAAGAAGAAGAAAAACAATAATAATAATAATCATAATTATGGCCGTCTATTCAGTGATATGGAAGGTAATTTTACATGTTTTGCCAACAATTGGACAAGCATTGTCGACTATATGATAGCTTCATCCAGCTTATTTAAATTTATTACTGATTTTAAAATTGGGGATAAGGATTACTCTGTACACTTTCCCCTTCATTGTCAGTTTTGTTTTAAATCTTGTTCATATAACCAGTCCTCTAATAATATTGATAGCTCAAATTTGCGTACTTGGCAAAAATATAAATGGAAAGAGGAGTTAAAAGATGATTTTTATGATAAGTTTTGTGATAATTTCTGTTCCTTTAATGAAATAATAATTAACCGTAATGATCATTCTCTCAGTTCATATACACCTGATTTTATTGATGTTTTTAAAAAGGCCGGAGATAATATGAAATTAAAGTCTAATTGTAAACAATACAGTTCAACCCAACCTTCCTGGTGGGATCGTGATTGCAACTATGCTAAAGTTGACAAATCAAGAGCACTACGATATTTTAGAATTACGAATGATAAAAAAGACCTTATTACATATAAAACAAAAAGGAATCATTTTAAATATATTTGTCTGAACAAAAAGGCTCTATTAGCTAAGAAAAAACGGAACGAATTAGTTAGTTCTCGAAAAAATTCTAAAGTGTTTTGGAAAACATTAAAAGGAAATTGTAATAAGCAAAATAATGATATTACACCAGAAAAGTGGCACGATTATTTAAAAAGTTTATTTATTTCAAGAGAAAATGACGATGATGAGCATAACGATAATATCTTTGAAAATACACATTACGATTCTAGCAGCCTAAACGAACCTATATAGAATCAGGAAATAATCAATAGTATACGACATTTAAAATCTAACCGTTCTGGAGGCCCTGACGGAGTACAAGGGGCATTTCAAAAGTAATGCAACTGGGGTAATATAAAGCGCGCGTTTGATAGATATTAAATTATTTACGCGTCATACCCTCAAAGCAATCCCCCTTGTTACGTACACAAAGTTTCAAACATTTAATCCAGTTCTTAAAGGCATCTTCATACTCATTTTCAGGTATACCCAGCATACACTGATAAACAGCGGACCCCAGGGCCTGTCGGGACCTATACCGTCTACCAGCTAAATGTTTTTTCAGTTTAGGGAAAAAGAAATAGTCACACGGGGCTAGGTCTGGGTAATATGGTGTATGTGGAAGAACTCGAACCCTTTCCTTGTTCAAAAACGAGGTCACAATAGCAGACTTATGCACAGGGGCGTTGTCATGCAACAGGGATAGGTGCTTTAAGCCAGTGTGTGGGCGACGTTTGAAACATTGTTTTTTAAGTTTCTTCAACACTTTTTCTTTATAAAATATACCAGTCACAGATTTTCTATTTGGTACAACCAGTTGCATAATAGGACCACGTATATCAAAGAAAATAACAAACATTGCTTTCTTAGCACTGATCAATCTTTTGGCAATTGTGGGGCGGGGACAGTTTTTGGTAGCCCATATTTTGGTGTTAATTTTTCTGGTAGGCTCGAAAAAGTGTACCCATGTATCATCTCCAGTAATAATGTCAGAAAACTACTTTCTTTGATATTTTGGAAACATTTTAAGCATTTTTCTGGCGGTTTCAAGTCGGACACGCTTTTGCTTGTCTGACAACAAATGAGGGATCCATCTAGCTGTAATACGTCTCATTTTAAAATTACGTTTTAGAATGCGGAATACGCTTGCGGCTGAAATACCAACTATACTAGCTATCTGATGAACAGTTAGTCTGATGTCAGACTTAACCACATCACATACTTTGTTAACCATAATGTTAGAAGTAGCACTACAAGGACGTCCCGATTTTGGTGCATCATTAATGGAGTCACAACCGCTTTTAAATTTCTTAATCCACCTCGTGACGGTGGCATACGACACTTCATTCTGTCCATGAACAACACACAATTCGTCAAAAATCTCCTTCGCTGATACGCCAAGCTGGCATCGAGTCTTTACATAACCTCGAATTTCAGCTGCCTTTACACTTCTCTTGCCAACCATTTTACTATAGTGTCAATGACTATATGTTGCTTTTATCACTGTATTAGCGATAATACTGCGTGTACACCTGTAAACTTGGTATGTATGTGTAGAGAATGGATGTCTCGCTACATCGGTACAATTTTCACGAAAATCCCGTGCAAGGCGAGGCCACACGATAATCAGTTGCATTACTTTTGAAATGCCCCTCGTATGTATAGAAATGTATAAGTATACACTCAATGACATATTGCCGTTTTTAAATCAACTTTTTAATGAAATATTCAATTCAGGTTCGTTTCCTGAAAATTGGAGCGAAAGTATTATAACACCATTACATAAAAAAGGTCCAGTAAATGACCCTAATAACTATTGAGGCATTTCACTTATTGATTCCCTATGTAAAATATTCTGTCACATATTAAGTAATAGATTAACTAAATGGTGCGATACTTTTGATGTCATTGATGAGTCACAGGCAGGATTTAGGAAAAAATATACCACTATAGATAACATATTTACTTTAATGGCTTTAGAACAAAAGTCTCTTTAGAAGAGAAAAGGACGTTTTTATTGTATATTTGTTGATTTTGCTAA